>PVIR01006335.1:0-66879 GCA_004026965.1 Petromus typicus
GCCTGCCTTGCAAGTGCAAGGGCCTGGGTTCAATCCCCAGTAACCATACACAACAATGCCAAGCGTGGAGACTCACACCCACCAACAATCGGAACCACATACCACAGTGCTAGGTGCGGTGGCTCACACCTATAATCCCAGCACTTGGGAGACAGAGGGAGGAGGACTGCTGTGAGTTGGAGGCTGAGCTCAGGGCCAGCCTGAACTACAAAAGTGAGACCTTGTCTCAAAGCAAAACAAAATGAAACAAAACAAAAAACCACAATTCTCAGCACTCCCTCCACCCACCAGCTGATCTTACTGCTCCAGGACCCACAAAGAGCCAACTTAGCCATTAAGTTGAGGCACAAAGTCAGCATTATTATTCTGTAGAACAAGGTAAAAGTCTGTATACTCACCATTTAATTGTATACTTGAGGTTTGGTTGACTGACTGTGCTATCATCTAGGAATATTGTGGAGCAGGAGCTGTACTTCCTTGCTATTTGTCCTGGAGGATGCTAGAAAACAATAGCAATATGACAAAGACATTTATACAGGGCTCAAAATTCTTCCAAGGAATAGCTTCCATTTATTTGAGATTAGAGCACTGAGGGAAAGTACGTACACATCACTACCTCCGAGACAAAAATATTTTACTATAAATTGAACTTCTTGTTCTTCCATCCCATCCCCAAACTTTCCTCATTAGGAGAGAGTAAATCTTTGTTTGCAACCAGCATCAGAGAGTGAATTTCGGAGTCTATGAAAGTTACTGGTCCCGAGGCCCAAGTGAACCATGGAATAAACTGCTCACTGTGCGACTGAAACCACACAGTGAAGGCGGCATTTTAGCTTTATGCACTAAGATCAAGATGAGAACCCACTGTACCCAGTTTCTCTGCTCCTGGGCAAGAGCTGACTTGGGGCTATGGAAAATGCAATCAACGTTAGTTTAAACTTGGTTAGCCTGCTTACATTTCAGCAGGAGAAGCGTTCCTGTGGTAAGGACAATCTGCATTTTGAAGATTATCTGACTTTTAGAAACACACCACGGGATGACCTTTAGGGAGTATGTCTACACATTCTTGTGACTGGTTCTTTCAAAATTGTACATCTTCAGTTCTGTGGACAGCTTTTATGGTAAAGAAAACATCTGAGTTATACACTGATGTCATCTCAGGTTGAATGCTGTAGTTTTCTGACAACTAGGAAGTATGATTACTAGCTATCAACGGAGATAACTCTTCATCAGAGCATAATCCAATCATGCAGAAAAGTTTCCACTTGGCTAATGATCTCTTGGCAGTCTGTCATTTTCAGCAACCAAAACATTTACCTTTGGAAATCATAAAACTGTCTGTCCTTCCTGCCCTCCTGCAAAAACTCTGGTGATATACAGTTTACAAATTTAAAGAAATCTTAATACATTCAGCTCAATATTTTGTCACTTATTTTTAGTTAGCATGCATCCTCTGCAATAAAATTATGAAAATATGCAGTAGCTTGACATACATAAACAATGTTATAAACATTATTTCTTCTTCACACTCAATACTATTGGGAGTATCCAATTCCTTACATCACAGCTAGAGGGCACTGCATGAAAGCATTCTGACTTCCCAAGCCCGGTTTTACAGAACAGCATTCATTCAGCTCAGGAAGGTGGAAACCAGACTTGTTCTCAGAATTGTGCACGCCTTTCTCCCAAACCTTTTCACACTGTTTCACCACCATGAGGAAGGAGCATAAAAAAAGCCTGCAAAGTTCAAGTTATAACTTGAACAATTTTGCCATGGCATTTTCCTGTCAAAATGTTACAACATTCTCATTAAGACAATTCAAAGGCATTAGAAAAAACACTTTTACTCTCTTGTAGCAATTACACTAAAATCACAAAAACATACTGAAAAATCAGAATTTAACAGAAGTGTTAAAATAGGTAGCAAACGTTTAGAAATCCTTACCACAGTCTCCCTACAGATGCAAAAGTTACTACAAACAAAAAACAGATACTATGCTTACACAAAAATCCAGTGATTCATACGTAAACGGACTTTTTGAGATGTGGGGTAACTAATAATCACACTGAAGCAAAGAGAAAATAAAATTTAACTTCTATTTCTTGTGGAGTTTCAATTTCCCTAGGTACAAATTCTTGCAACACTAAATGTGGCAAGAATCCACATTTAAATATCTGCTTCCTTGAAGTACAAGCCATGACATCACAGAGCAATGAGCGATATTGTCTGCTCGTCCATGTGTGACACACACAGACTCTCCTAATCTATGAAATCACCTCTGTGATCCAGGCAGGATAATCCTCTGTGCACTCAGACCCAAAGACAGAGGATTAATCAGTCAAACTGAGGGACCCAGTGCTGATCTCCTGGTAGTCCAAGCATCCCAGAACTAAGGCCTGATGAGCCAAAGCCCTTATTTTTCCAAATCAGCTTTTAAATTCTTCAACAATTTCTAATTTTTAAATATTGATTGACTGATTGCAGTACCAGGGTCAAACTCTGGCCCTAGTGCTTCCAAGGTAGGCACAGTACCACTTGAGCTAAGTGTTCAGCACTTCGACAATTTCTAAACTGAGTAAAATTCCAGGTATTTGAGTCATTAGATTTTTGGTTTCAGGTATTTTATCACTATAAATGCTCTGGGTCATTAGCGTATTTGTTCCTCTCGGCACTGCAAAAATTGTAGAATGGGAGCGTCACCTAACTGGAAGCCCCACCCCACTAAAAAAACGGGCTGGACAGAGCCCTGCTAGGAATGACTGGAGCTCAGGGTGGATGCTGATTGACAGAAAAACGCACCAGCAATGTTCAGCCCTACACAACCACCACTTCAGACAGCTTCAAACCTTCACAGTGCCTCTGAAGGCACAGAAGCAGCACTACACATCTCCACTCAAAGATGTGCCCTCTTTGGTTCAAGTTTTTAATTAGCACATAGTGTGTTGGACAGTTCTCACTTCTAATAACAATGTATTACTGTACTAGCATGATTTTGAAAAGTCACCGTGCTGGTGCATATGTGCCACACACAGACTCTCCACTTTGGTCCATCTTTGCTAGTAAGTAACACAGCAGTAAGATGCACTGAAAAAACAGCGGAGTGGGGATGACACAAATGCTTGGGTGTGAATCTGGCTCATCAAAACTACTGGGGGCACACAGGGAAGTCACCAGGTAGCCTCTGCACGCTGCACTCTGCACCTCAGTTTCCACACCTACCACAGATGACGATAACAGCCTGGCCCTCCCAGGGCCACTACAAGGAGCACCTGCATTTTATCTGTAAGCAATGACCACGGTCAACAAAGTGGTGGGAGTGCTCTCTATGCTTACCATACATCACACTTAATATAGGAAATGCCAAAGACAATGCTGCGCTTGGGAAGGCCAGGCACATATAGACAGACTGCAGAGAGCTTCTCATGAAGAGCAATCATCTTGCAGACAGAGAAGACACTATGAGGCCAATCATGAACTCTGCTTATAAGGGGACAGGGACAGTCTGATTATTGAGAAGCGCAAATAGGGATTATCTCAAGAGAAATAAAAAATTTTTTATCTTTTAAACAATGTGCATCTTATAAAATAACTATGACTATGTCAAATAATAGAATTGTAGAGCTACAATGAAACAAGATTATCTGCTCTGCTTATTTAGTGTCCACAGAACAAAATAATTTACTATTTACATTAAGCTCCACTGGTACGTAAAAATTGTTGGATTATAGATTGTAAGAGATTTTACTGGAAGAGTTATCAGGTGGTCATGACAGTAAGATCACCTGTTTAGGTAACTCCAATACTGAGGTCTTTCAGATGCCAAGACAGGCACATACATCTGCATGTGCACGCATGCGCACATATGCACAACTGAAGTCCAGGACAGGGAAGGGCAGGGCAGAGGTGGACCCTCCAAGTCCTCCTCACACTTCACACTCCTCAAACCCTCTTCCTCGGGCCCCTCATGGGAATGTGTGTCACAGGAACAAGAGGCAGCAGCAGTGTCTGCCCAGCACCTTCCTCCTCCCTGGCAAAGGGACCTGAGGATGCCTCTCATCTCTGGTGGAGACCCATCTTGTTGATGCTCTCCTCCTCCACACTTTCCTTCTCAGCAGGCTCACAATGCACTCTCTCTTCCCATTCCCGAACTACTCACACGTGCGTGACAAAGAAGCACTTTTCAGCCCAAATATTAACTTACTTTTTTTTTTTTTTTTTTTTAGGTTTTTTGAGACAGGGTCTCGCTTTGTGGTTCAGGCTGGCCCTGAGCTCAGCCTCCAACTCACACCACAGCAATCCTCCTGCCTCTGCCTCCTGAGTGCTGGGATTACAGGCGTGAGCCACCACGCCCGGCACTGTGGTATGAGGTACTGATTGCCGCTGGGGTGAGTCTCCACACCCAGTATTGTTATGTGGTTACCGGGGAATCGAACCCGGGTCCTTGCGCTTGCAAGACAGGCGCCGGAACCACTGAGCTAACTCCCCGGCCCTTAACTTACGTTTTGAACTGAAACGCAGATTCTCTCATAGCTCTTCTCTTTCTGGCTACTCAGTGTCAGTCTCTTTGTGGCCTCTGCTTTTCTGAACCCCTTCCACTAGTAGGATGGTCTTTTCTTCGCCCTCCACGCTCTCCTCTAGGGGACTCTCATTCATCCCATCATTTCAAATTTCAACTCCCCTCTGGCCCCTGATCACCCACCCTGAGTCCCCACAAGCTCCCCACTGCCTGGCAGACCTCTCCACCAGCATACTCCTCACAGGTTCTTCAGTGTAGAATCACCTGTTCCTCCAATCAACTGTAATGGTTTTAAATCAGAAATCCATTGACCATTGTTGAATCATCTTTCTTTCCCTTGATTCTTACACCAAGTGCTATTTATTCTACTTCCTTAGTACATTTCAAAAAGTCATCCTTTCAACATTTCATGAGCCACTATCTGGTATATGAATGGATAATCTCAATTCTCACCTGTATCATGACAGTCACCACTCTGCCTCTTGGCTGATCCTTTTCCAAACCATTTTTCCTCTGGGGCTATGATCACCTGTTAAGCCAAGTAATCATGGGATCTCCCTGCTCAAATGACTCAGTGGCTATGTACAAGGGAAGGGGACAATCATCTCTTCGGATCCACCACTGACTTCCTTCTGTGCACACTGCACTTTATATCTAATGACACGATGGCTGCAACCTTTTTATGTAACAGTCATCAAACGTGAGTCGACAATGTTCTGTTACTTCCCATGTGCACTTTTACAGCTTACAAACATCTTTGAAACCCATTACAGAGTCAGAGGAAGTCAGAGAAATACAGTCATAGCTTTTAGGTCACCTAAGAGCTCAAAGGTACATCTGACTCCAACTTGGCACCTTCCTCCCTGTAGCTCCTACACACTCGTGCTTCCCCCAACTTTTCATACTTTACTGCAAAGGGCTTTTGTCCCCTGATCATTCATCCCAAAGAACTCTGTTGATGGGGATTCCACAGGATGCCTTCCTACCCCTAGATCAACTGGTCTGAATGCTGTTCCCATGTGTCCTCTGTGCCCTGTGCCTGCCCACTTTCCACTATCACTTCCCATTCCCTCATCTCTGCTCTGCCTAAGGCCTAGACTCTGTGATGATGGGAGGGACTGGATGGTTTTCTTAGCTGGAAGCTGGGCCCAGTGCCTCCCTGACTGTCTTTAGCCATGGCAGTACCTACCAGCCATATCATGGCAAAGTAGTGTCCATGGTCATGACTGATCCATGGGTGCCCATGGCAAAGCCTCTGCCGCTGGGCAGAGAAATGCTGGCAGGCTCAGGGACACTGATGTAAGTCAGGGCTAGCAAAGCTAGGAACCCAAAGCCAATGTGGCAAGACCTTCCTGTGCAGACTCGGCAGGGGCACAGAGGGAGCCAGAGAGCCTGGCACAGTGTATTGCTCTGCCATTCCATAGATAGATAAATGGGCTACAGGTGCACTGGCAGGAAAACAGTACAGACAAGAGCCTTCATTTTTGACCTCAAGCTGTTATATTCCACAAGTAGAAAAACAATAAGCTGCTACAGCAAGATCAGTTGTTATAGCAAATAGGGAGTTAGGAGGAGGAGGAGACAGAATCAGTCTGTCAAAGCAGAAAATTTACTGACTGGTGATCAAGAACAAAAAGCGGAGACAATGGCAGGTGAACATCAAGTCACAATGAGCCTGCGGGTGGTCACTACTAAATAATGACACTCAAATTTACTTCAAGCTCCAGTCAAACCTAGGCTGCACCATGGGACTATGCACTGCCTCTCACGAGAAGCACTTTCCTTGACTGGCATTGTCCACAAAGGAACCACCAATCTCACACAGGCCCAGCATGGTGCCTCCGGAGCACAAAGACCTGGTTTGTATTCTTTCCAAATAAATACATTTTGTCTAGATTTTCAAGGGACAGTCAATACAGAACACAGCATCATTAAATATTTTCAGATTTACAAATACTTAAATGCCAAAAGTCTCAGAATGCTGAGAAAAATTTTGTGAAGTCAAATACATCATTCTTTTTTTCAGCACGAGGGTTTATAGCACATTATGTTGATGATTTTATAGTGCATTATGTTGATGATTTATCTACACCAATCCAGCCCTCACAGACAGTTTTTCCTGAAGAAAGGGGCATATATTTCAGAAGGAAAAGAGGGTATGGCTGTGACCCGCCTGAAAGCAGAACTTGCTCTGGGGTATGGGCTGGGAGGAAGAAGGCAGCCAGCAGCACCCACTACTCAAAGAGGGGAAGCAAGGCTGCAGGGGACACGTCCTGCACAGACACCAAGGGAAACATGCTGCTCAGAGGGACCAAGGTGCTAGAGCTGGACTTTTGTACAATTTTTCATACTGAACTGTTAAATTTATCCTTTTCTGAGCACCCAACGGATTTGCAAGTGCTACTGGACCTTCAAACAGGGGCAGGATAGAAGAAAGCAACTGAGCAGGCTGACAGCTGCTAATGGAAATGGTTCTGCATTTACCCAAATGAAAATGAGCTATAAGGAAACAAAGAATGATTTCTAAGTGAGTATAAAGCAAGGATTCAAAATTAAAATGAAGTGGCTTTTATTTGGACCTGTGTGGTATTGGCTCTGGCACTGTTCACACTATCTTCCCATTAACAACAGCAGTCTAGGGAATCTGGAAAACCTCTGGGACAGTGGATAAAGACCAAGTGATGCCTGTCCAATTACAAGCCAAACAGAGTGTAAGTATAATGCAATGTTCCTTTTCATACAGACACAACACATTAAGCGTTTTCCTCACCGAAGACATAGTATTCAAGTTCTTTACGCTTTACAGTCATCATGAAAAACATAAGGAGACAGCTTCAGCTTCACTTACATGGTTAATGAAGAGACTCTTGCGTTTTTCTCTCACTGTGAAAACAAAAGATGCAACAGAAACGTTATGTATCTGCATGCCAACCCCGGGCAGGTTGCTGAGAATTAAGCCTTTGTGTCCTGGTCCCAACCTTCCACCAAACAGCACATCCAATTGCTCATTTATCAACTACAATACAAGACCCACACAAATTCTTATCTGCATGTGGCAAACAGAATGAATTTTCACTTCAGAGCACCTTGCCAGATTAACTGCAGCTGTAATCAATCAAAGGGTAGCATTTCATTAACAATAAAACATTAATAAGTAAATCTTACAAAACTTGTATATGTCTAACAGTTAATGATGATTAACAAATAATAGGACTATTTATTTTTACACCACTCAGACCCATTAAGGTCATTACTCTTAAGAGTGATGTATAAGTGATATACTTAATAGCATCAAACACAAGACAGTGATGTTTATCAGAAGTGCTTGTTGTCAGGGAGACCAGAAGCTTCCCACAAAGGGTGCTGGGGAAGGGCCCATGGGCTGAGGTCCAGCAGGCCTTCTGGAGCACTGAGTTGTGCCCCTATTCTTAAGAAGGACAGCAGAGCTGACAGCAATAGACACTACTCTCTGGAAAGAGATGCTTTTCACCCTGCCATCTGCACAGCCAGTCTTGTTCCAAGCCTCAGCGGTTGTCAGAGCAGGGACTTTACCCCCAAGGATACAGAAGGGTGTCCGGGAACCAGAGGAGAGCCTAGAATAAACTAATGGCATAGCATCTTGCATTTTCTTTCCTAAAGACTTACTTTTAGGGGTCTACTACTCCCTCAACACATTTACAGAGTAGTTCAAGAGAGAGAATATACAACAGATTTCTTGAAGAGGTGACTTCTTAGGTTATTACCTCAGGGTACTCCAAACACAGTGGATAAATCCAGGGCAGCAGTGAAGAATCCCGCTCCCCCAAATTCATGCCCTGAAAGCAAACTCACTTTAGTTCTCCAAAGTCTTCTGGCTAATCAACTGGTAGGACTTAGGAGCTGTTTTCTTTCTCTTCTCCTTAGCAGTTCTTCACTCAGAGGCTGGAAGTGAGGCCAAGCGGCAGAGTGTTTGCCTAGCCTTCACAAGGCCAAGTTCCATCCCAAGTGCTGGGGGTGGGGTTGGGGAGGGTGTAAAACTTTGGTCTGGAATAACTGCTGCCTCTTTTGTTTCAAAGCTTCTTGAGATGAAAAAGCAAACCCTTTTCTGAGCACACAGCTGGGTGCACTGAACAGAGAAAGAGGAAGAAGGTGCATGCACTGAGCATTAGATGGATCCACCTACAGGCAATTAGCCCATCCAGTCTGAGACAAGGAGGTGAGCAACAGGCAGAGCATGAGGCCCAAGAACACACAAAGACAAGAGCCACAGGCTGTGTCTGCTAGGCAGTGTGGAGGTGTGTGACAAAGGTGGTCAAACTCCAGGTAAGGAAGCAGGTCTGCCAAAGTTTTAAAACACACAGAATATGTATGTGCCCAGGTGCATGTTTTTCTTAAATTAAATGACCACCAACCTATTATGTATGAAGTCAGAAATGATGTAAAGAGGTACAGTGACATTTTTGTGGTGATTTCCCAATGACTGAAGGGATGAGAAAACACTTTCTACGTGGGCCACAGACCTGACAGGGTTTCCAGCAAACTATTCATCCAACAGGTTTGTGTGACAGGCTTTATATGTTTTCCAGTTACAGAAACCACCTTGTGTCACCTCAACAGTACACAAGCTCCTGCCTCTAGCAGATAAAAGAAGATAATTCATGCCTCAAGAAATAGGTTTCCTTCAGAAAATATCAGAGCTTCTTACAGAGGCTGACATCAAGAATTATTCAAACACAGGAGAGAAGGCTAAAAATAGAATCTAAGCACTCCCTCCTGTCCCTGTCCTTCTCTGACCGCTTCTAGTCACTTCCTGTGTGGCCCTCTAGGGGGTGCCTCCTTTTTTCAAAAGGTGGAAACTGGATGAAGATGATACCTTCCGACCTTCTTAGCTCAGTGCTGACCGACTGCTGATATGTGCCATGGGAGATCTGTTTTAGAAATGGAGGACAGGAAACCAAGATAGTTTTTAATGCTTATCTACAAAAAAGGTTAGCTGAAACTGCATTTGGATTTTTAACAGATCCTCTTTAAAAATTAGGAACTAGTTTTTTTCTAGAAAATTTTAAGACTAAAGGAACTTTATGTCTGTGACATTGTGGCAAGGCAGTACCCTCTGTGGAATCTGCCTGTGCTTCACTTAAAAACAGTGAGAATTAGGAGGCAGTATGGATGAAGTAAGCTGTTCCACAAAGACAAACTACTTAGCTTAGTGATTACTCTGGATGTGGAGTACTGGCAGACCATTCAAGTGGGGGGTTTCTCTTATGTGAAGAATTAATAGCATTTTCTTCAGAGATTAAGACGACTGATGCTGAGATGGCATAGCCAACCTAGATTACAAAAGCCTGGTTCAAAAGCAAGCTTTTATTTCTCTTTTCTTGTGGATGTCAAAGACCAGGATTTGAAATCAAATTAAAAGTTCTTAATTTTTTCTTACAGTGAGTTTGAAATTATCACACAATTTCTGCAGGTTTCAATATTGAAGTGGACTGCCATTCATTTAATTTAAATACACGTGCTGATCCCATGTGGCTTCTTGCCTTGCTAAGCTCCTAACCCAATAGGGAGGGTGTGGACACGGTGACAAGGACACCGTGCACTGTGGCTGGATGTCATCCACATGTCCAAGGCCTGAGCAGGAAGGCATCCTGATGAAGTCATTCCCATGAGGCACGCCTCTTCCGCTGCAGGAAGGGAGCTCAGAACTGCCACACTGACCTGTGTTCAATTCTAAGCTCTCGCCTGGAGAAACAGAACATTCTGTGCACTCAAACGGAAATCTAAATAAGCAAGGCAGATGAAACAACACGGAAGGGCACAAAAGTTTTCAAAGATGTCCTGGCAGATCAGGGAGGAGAAAATTATAGCACAGAAGACAGAAGACAGACACAAGACACAGCAGAAAATTATTCAAAGAACAAGCATCCATCCACGCTGCCGACTAACTCTGGATGTCTGGTTCTCCCCACAGAGAACACCAAATGCCAAAGGATTTTTTCAAAAGCACAAAACTTCAAGTATTAGAATCCTTTAACTATTGCTGATTTAAAAAAACAAAAACAAAAAAAGGAATGCAAAGTTGTACAGAAAATTTGGAAAATACAGAAGAGTGTAAGGAGGAAAATTGCTACAAATAAAAATTAAAACTTAAAATAGTCTATAAAGAAAACAGCATTATGCAACAATCCAGGTGTAACTACTATTTATTAACAGTATGGTACATATCCTAGTCATTTCCCTTACATATTTTAACAGATGTTATCATGTGCACTTCTGCAAATGGTTATATTTATAAGTAAATATGTGCAAATAAATATTATTCACATAAAAACATGCCAACATAAATATATGCCCGTTTTTCTGTTACTGTTAGCATTTTAATTGGTTGCATATTAATTCTTTAATATACAAATGTTTTAATCCTTTGCTGCATGTATTATACTCTCCCCATTTTGATAGAACTTTTCAATTTCAGGAAGCATTCTGACATGCCTTCATTTTTAGGTAACTTTCTCCACTGCTTTTATAAACATACTGTTTTCTTCCACACCATTCTGTGAGTAAATATTCATTTAAATGGTTTCTATAGGGTCACGTGCATATTCAGTATACTTAAGTGGCAGCTATTTTGGCACATGGCGGAGGTGAGGCCTCACTGGATTACTAGGTGAGATTCTAAGTGTTGTGTGCATTGAAGGGCTACTGTGAAAAGTCGGATGACAGCAATAAAACTCTTCCTGGTTTGCTTCCAAAGTATGCAGTAGTAACTCTGAAATGGAGGGTCAAAGACCCATCTACATCAGGGACACATGAACAGACAAATCACAGAGGGCACCCTTGCCATCCATTTTCAAGCTGGTGTCCAATTCTTTTCCGATCAGACTCAACCTTCTGGTGCGAGGTGGTATTGCCAGCACAAAAGAGGGCTCTCTTCACTAAGACTACGTGCGAAGATGTAGAGGCTCAAGTCTCCAGCTTAACAAATGAGAATGCACCTTTCACAGACAGAGCGTACTGGCTGTGACAGAGCGCTTCTAGCTACACCCCCCTGAGGTCAGTCACCACCACTACCTTCTCCTCTGGAATGTGCATACTGAATCAATGACTACTGGATCTGGCGGCAGCTACCGGTATAGGAGAAAGGGCACAGTAAAAAACATTCAGAGCAACAATGACTTTCCAGGACTGATTCATCTGAGATTATATAGTGCAAGTAGCTTTATGAAAATTGGGAGAGCCACAAAATCAGACACTGGAGTGGACAGTACTCCCAAGAAAAGCAAATCACAGCATCCAGAGAGGATCCCCTGGTCCATTTAAATCAGAGGGCTTGGTCTAGTCCAGACAGTCTGGCCCCTGGCTCCAAGAAGAAGGCAGAAGGGAGAGCTGGACTGGTAGCTGTAGAGTCATACCAACTTCAGACTTGAGAGATACCCGTTGCCTCCATCCTCCTGTCACCAAAAGATGTTTGTGCTGCTTTTTAGTAGAAATGGTGGAAGTAGAACTGCAGCCTGAAGCCGACAATCAGAGACTATCACGATGTCATGCATGTCTACTAGAATCGATCACAATGCTGCCTTCAACTGTTTCATTTCCGAACTTAACAAAATGAAAAGGCATGGTCCCTGTTCTCAAGCAACATGTAATTTAGTGGTTCAATGGACATGTATTTTATTTACAAACCAAAAAAGTAAGGATGCTGGATGGACCTGGAGACTACGTTAAGTGAGACAAGCCAGGCACAGAAGAGACAGATACAGTGTGATTTCACCTATACATAAAATTGAAAAAAGTTGAGTTCACAGAAACAGAGAGCAGAATAGCAGTTACCAGGGGCCAGGATGGAAGGAGAATAAGGGGACAGTGAGAGACTGGTCAACAGGCAAAAGTCGTAAGTTCTGGTGTTGTATTACACTGAAAGATAATTACAGTAAGCTACTGTGTGGTACAATTCAAAATAGCAAAAAGGGATTTTTAATGTTCTTACAACCAAGAAATAAGTGAGACGGTGGACAAAGTATCCAGATCAATATGCAACGTGTACTCCGTAAAAATAATTATGTGTTAATTAAAAGTGAAAATATTACCTCAATATAAGGTTTATTTTAATTTTAAGCCTTAAAATTACCAAAAATAAAAATTAAACTAAACCTAGGTCCATACATTTATAAAAGCATCACAGTGTGATAAACAACTTTCAGAAATCAAAATATGTTATAACAGAATACAATTCTATGGAGAAAATGGAATGGAAATACAAGTGCAAGATAAAAATGGGATTATGAAATATTTTCTTTCAACTTGTGAAAAACAGCATTATTTATGTGTTTTTAGATAACTGGTAGACATGACTCCCCTCCTAAAAACATTACAATTTTATTGGAAACATTAAAAAGGGATCATTTTATTTTAAAATATCAACATTTATAATGTATCAGATGTTATATCCTTTGGCTATATGAAATACTTTTAATATGTGCATAAAAACACTTGAGGGCTTCTTAAAAGAAGAGGAAAGACAAAAATCACGAGTGTGAAATCCGTAGCCCTACAGATACTTCAGTATGTGACTGACTGCAGTCACCTTGGCATGACACAGACGACAGGCCCAGGTGCTGCACATGAATCCAGAGCCCATGAAAGTGGTGAGGAGGATGGCCAGAGGAGTTCTGCATTCTGCAAGAAGAGATCCTGCCAGGACATGAGGCAGCTACTCCTGGATGCCAGGTAAAAGCAGGACAGGACGGCTGGTCCTCAAACCATGCAAAAGTCATCTATGCCCAGGAGCAAAAATAGGACCCCACATAGAACATGGCCATAAAAGCTTCAATTTTAGGATTTCTAAAAGGATGTGCCCAAAAAAAGGCTCATATTTTTCTTTCTAAATTTTATGCTTCCACTTTGACTCCAAACCAGTCAAAGAATAGTTTTGCTTCCTTAGTTATTTCAAGGGACACTTGTGAATCATAGATAATCCCCACCCCGAATACAGACACACAAAAACAGTTTTAGACTGGTTCAAAATCTTTTTTAAAGCAAAGAACTCCTCAACTATAAGCTCTCCTAACTAAAAACTGTGAGTTAAAATGGGTAAAGAGGTCTGGGGAGTTAGCTCAGTGGTTCCAGTGCCTGTCTTGCAGGTGCAAGGGCTTGGGTTCGATTCCCCAGTAACCACATACAATACTGGGCGTGGAGACTCACACCCACCAGCAATCAGTACCACATACCACAGTGCCGGGCGTGGTGGCTCACGCCTGTAATCCCAGCACTCAGGAGGCAGAGGCAGGAGGATTGCTGTGATGTGAGTTTGAAGCTGAGTTCAGGGCCAGCCTGAACTACAAGGCGAGACCCTGTCTCAAAAAAAAAAAAAAAAAAATGGGTAAAGACAAGAAACAAGACATTGGGAACTACATGCATTTTTTCCCTACAAGCAAAACCAACAGCACACACACAAAAAGGAGGCAGGCAAGTGAGCTAGCTACTTTCTCTCCCAACAATTTCCTCCATCCCATGAGGAACCTTTGGTCCCTTCTTTCTTGAAAGGCTCTTTTACAAAGGAAATCTGCAATGACATACCTTCTGTGCAAAGAAATGACAGGTAACAGTCATGCGGTATTTGAATAAAACACTCCACTTCAGCCAGCTGGGGAGGGCTAATCAGTACACTCTAATATTCAGTTCTGCTGAGATTGCCAGTCTCCTTTTGAGTAAGGACAAAAATATTCCAAGTTAGACCTAAAGCTCTTTGAAATCCAGAAGGAAAAAGAATTTAACAAGTAAGAAACTCTGCTGGCAAAGTAGGGACCCTCACAGCTTGTCTGCCAGACATGTGAGAGGAGTGGCGGAAAGAGGCCAGGGCTGCAGAGGCCAGTGAGCCACAAGCTACATGACTGGTTGAAACAGTAGCTGCCTCAATATAAGAACAAGCAACCCAACAATGGCTTCCTATCCCAGCGTTTAATGCTAGCTACAGAAGGAGTGCATCAATCTGAAAAAGAAAGCCCCACTTTCAAAAGAAAGGAAATTGACATGTGCTGTGGATATTACTACTTCCCATGTTAAGATTTTTTTTTTTCAATAATTAATAGGGTGGATGAGAAACTGAACTGTGACCTGCTCTAGGACTGAGAAGGGTGGGGTCATATAATAGAAAAGTAAGTTTATTCAAGTGAATACATGATCACATTCAAATCAAGAATATTTCCTAGCTGTCATCTTTACTTCTTTCAACCTCATGGACTGTACATCCATGAGGCACTCCATGAAGTGCAGGGAATAATGAGATCCAGAATCAACCTGTTCTTTGCTCTCAGGGGACAGTGGGCAGGAGACAAAGCAATGATGTCAAACACCACAATAGAGTCTAGACTCTGAGGAAGCATTCATAGGTGAAGATGGAAGCTCATTGAAGGCCCACTTAACCCAGCCCGAGGACTCAAAACCTTTTTCGGGGAAAAAATTTGAAGACAAAAAGCAACTGTGTGAAAGACCAAAGGGAAAATCCAGGCACATGCAAAAAGCAGAAAGCCAAGTTGCAAATATGAGGAAGTGGAAGTGCTTCCTTCAGCATGGCTGAGGCAGATCTACCACATAAGAAAGAGTAAAGTGAGAAAGACGACAGAGGATGGGTCAGGAAGGGCCTTGAATTCCAGGATAAGGTGTCTGCAACTTAAACCCAAGATAACTGGAGAGTCACTAAGAATGGTAGTAAAGTGGACATGCTATTACATGGAGGTAACCCCTCACTAAGGAAAAGCAGGCAGACCATGTGCTTGAGGCCAGCATGAGCTACACAGCAAATTCAGGCCACAGTGGACTATATGGTGAAACTGACTCCTCCCTACTCCCCTCCTAAAAAATTTTAAACAAGTGGCATAATCACATCTGATTTACAGAGCCTCTCTTTACCCAGATCTAGAGAAGAATAAGCTAAAGGCAAAGAGACCCTTTGAAGCACTGTTGCAGAAAGCCAGGAGAGAAACTGAGTCCAAACCAAGGTAGCATACAAAAAGATGGAAAAGACTCACAGCCACAGAAGAGTAATAAAACTCAAGACCCTGGCACTATATTTTTAAAAAATGGTATGCTGGTAAATATTTAATACTTTCTTTAGAAAAGAAAAAGAATGTTCTTATTTGTAGTCTTTGCCAATTCTATGGTATAGGGACTCCCACAGCATGTCTCTCAATGTGGGCAAATTAGCCCAACACAAACACCAGTCAGTGGGAACTGGGAGAAGGAAGAGTCTAGGAAAAGCCAAATCCTTCTAGCTTAAGGATCCACAAAGGATAGGAAATGTAGTTCATTTGTTTAGTCTGGGATACAATGAGTTAGAGAAACCTACAGCCCTTGGTATAGAGATGTCCAGCCGAGAGGCAGGCACGTAGCTGTTCAGCCCTGCAAAGAAAAATCCCAGTGAGACATTACAGACAATAAGAATGTCAAGAGGGACGGTGTATGGATCAGAAAAATGTAAAGCGGGGAGACAGAGCCTTGGTGCTAACATTAAGACAGTAAGCAGAGAAGTTTACGAAGACATCTGAGAAGTAGCTTAAAGGAGGACCAATTTGTCAAGTAGCCAATTCTCTGATAATCACTTCACCGAAAAAGTAACTTATTGAAGATATCAAAATTGCCCATTTTAAAATCTATTTCATTATGAGAAAATTATTCACTAGACGGACTTATTTTCAGTAAACTGGTTTATTTGAAGACCGGAAGCCAAAAGTGGGAGTTTTAAGAAACTTGAACAAGTTGTGACAGTACAGGAGTGGTCAACAGTTCTAGAGAGGAAAATGCCCTGGGGTAACCTCACTCCACATCCTATGGAAAGATCTAGTACACCCCTGTGGGAAGGGAGTAAGTGGGAGAAATAGCAGAGATGGCACGGGAGCTGTCTCTGAACAGAAAGCAAGGGAAATCAACCTAGGACTAGGGGGAGACAGTGTTGGTTATTTCTTCTTTTAGTTGAAAACTGTGAGACTTAAGTATGTTTACAAATTATGTAGGAAGAGCTAGAATTTTTAGATTGAGGCAGTAAATAAACTTCAGAGTGATTAAAGCCCTAATCTTCTAGTCAAGGGAATATGATGTAGAGGAAACAGGAAGAGGAGGATGTATATCCTTAAGCTATTTCTGGAGCAATTCTTCTGTTAGGTCATTTCCTTTTAACAGGACAATCAAGGTATGGGTCACTCACCTACACTCTGAAGTGATTACAGAAAAATACTGGAAGAACATTTTCTGAATGATGTTAGTCTGTCCCTAAGTTCACAGTGAGCAAGAACCAAACCTGAAGGTGAACATCCCTGCAGCATCCTTTTGCACCACCAAGATCTTTATTTGTCTACAAAAAAATTTTTTGATCCCCATTTTTCATTGTCCCAAGCCTGCATCTTCACTGTCACTTTCCTTCCCTGGTAATAGCCTACATTTCTCAATGGCTTCTATTTTACTGGGGAAAAAATGATGCAGGGGAGGGTGGCAACGGACCCCAATTCAAAATGTTTTACTTGTCAACTATGTGACACCTATCAGATTTATTCTCTTTTCTGGGAAATATTTTCAACAAGATATTTGAAAATAAAGTTAGTGGCCTGCTTAATTAAAGATCACCAGTATCATACCTATATTACACCTTAGCAAAACTATAACCTAACCATTCCTGAGGAGTTATTAATTCATATATACAAACTCAGGCCAGTAAGTTTATATACAAACTTCCTGAGAAGATCACATTTTAGGATCTTCATTACAGCTTAGCAATTTGCTAAGAGTCAAGAACAGAAACTATAGGATTTCCATGTTATAAAATAACAACCTGGTTACTATGTGTACAATATCATATATGTCTCACTTTCTCAGGTATCCTACTAAGATTTGTGACAACTGTTTTATGTACATTTTATTTCTTGTAACAAAGGACTCTCACTCAATTTAGCTCACAAGGATAGAACAGAGACTGCTGATGATGCTTTTACATTAGGCTTATTTTTTCTTCTTTTCTTTATAAACTGATCTTTTGAATATATATGCCAACTACCCACTCTTTTGTTTTGTTTTGAGACAAGGTCTCACTTTGTAGTTCAGGCTAGCCCCAAACTCACCATGTAGCCTAGGCAAGCCTTGCACAGCAATCCTACTGCCTCTTCCTCCTAAGTGCTGGGATTACAGGCATGAGCTACTATGCCTGACACTGAGGTATGTGGTATCAATTGCTGATGGGCATGAGCCACCACACACAGCACTGCGGTATGTGATTACCAGGGATCAAACTCCGGACCTTGCATTCGCAAGCCAGAACCACTGAGTTAAATCCCTGGTCTCCATCTATTAATTAAGAGGAAATTTGTGACTGTGGAACAGAAACTCCTACTATACAATGTATGTAGATCACTATAATCCAGGTAAATGGAAAAATAAAGATAGTTGCTCCAACATGAAATTCTAAAAATATAACAAGAGAAAAAAAACAAAGGGAACCTTCAAGGAACAATATACTTAGTCATTAAAGAGCATTCTACTCCATATTAAAAGTCAAATCTAGTAGAAAATCAGGACTTACACTATCAACATAAGCTTTTGTTGTTGTTATTGTTTAAAAGATACAATAAATTAGTAACCTACCGTCTGTCTGAGATTTACTGAGGAATATTGTGCTGGCCCGAGGATGATCTGAAGGGTTGAATTCCATGTTCAAATCTTTTAAAGAAAGAAAAAGAAATTACATGAATTATCATCTGGTGATTAGAGAGCCAAAATTAATTTTCAATCTTTTCAACCTCAAGTTGTTAACATACTCTAAAATTCTAGAGATCTACATTATTGTATTAATAGATTCTTTTGGTTCATTTGAGAACACTGCTGTTAAGAAATCTGAAAAAGACATACATAAAAATTAGAGGCTTGATTAGAGCTATGTTAGCCTAAAACACCATTTCTTTTGAAAAGTTGTCTTTGTACCCAAAAGACCAGAAAATAACAGGACAAAGTTATCAGGAGCTGAACTGTACAGTTATGTAAGTGGTAGTTCCTAGTGAAAGATGATTAAAATAGTATATCTCAACCGGTTAGCCTGAATTAGCACCCACACACTCCACTTAGTAAAGATGATTTTGGAAGGCAAAATTTATACTTAGGCTTAGCACAAACACTGTATGTAAGCTAATTGTGGGCCTAAACAGGGCCACATATATGTTCTGTTTGATCTAAACTTTAAGAAAAAATGGAGTCAACATTAAAATCAAAAATTTTCAAACACATACCACAAAAGAAAAATAGCTATTTCCAGCTTCTCCAGTGAAATCAGTTTATTTGGCAGCACTAGGTCCCCTTGAATGAGACCTCACTCCCCAAGTACCAACTCATTGTGCTGCCATTTAGCCCCTGGGCTCTGTAGTCTTGCTTCATAACAATAGCCCTCCAAGCATTGGGATCTAGTCAATACAGTATTAAAAAACTCAGAATCCCAACACAGAAGAGCTTTTCCAGTTTTTCAAAAGCAAAACCTGAACTAATTCTATAAGAAATGAATGGTGAAGCAAACCAAGAAAACTAAGGTAAGGAAGGGAAGAGGGAAGATAAAAATTACTAAGGTCAGAATGATCTTCCAATATGCTTCTGGGATCAGAATGAAAACTATGAGACAAACTGCTTCAATAAATTTCCAAAGAAACTGATCAATATCAATAAAAGCAGACATTGTCCATTCTATCTTTAATAGCTAATTAGGTTGAAGATGAAAGGAAGCAAAACAAGGAATGTCATCACTAGAGGACACTGAGTTGCTTATTCTCAGACTTATCCTCAGCAAACCCCTGACATGAAGCATGATTTCTCACTAACTGACTCCTGGATCATAGGGTCTAATCTCTCACTGGGAACTCAATTAAAGAAACACCTATTGAATCTTATACATAAGCTACAGCAATTATCAGGCTCTTCAGGTATTAATTAACTTGTATTAAGTCACTATGAATTCCACAAAGAAACAAGCAGTTTGATGGAAGCAGAAAAAGATAATTTCTAAAAATGTTCTTCAATTTGAATTAGATAAAGTTAGATTAGACATATCCTGGTGACAATGACTCTTAGTGAAAGGGTTTATTGATCAACTATGATCTTGTTCTTAAAAAAGAACAGAGAAGAAGGAAAGAAGAAGAGGGAGAGGGATCAGGAGAAGAAAGGTAGGTGGGCACGGTAGTCTAAGTCTGAAGATCCAACACTCCGAGAGGCTGAGGCAGGAGGATGACAAATTCTAACCCAGTTTGAGCAATTTTGTGACTTTGAGACCCTGCCTCAAAATAAAGGTGAAAGGACTGGGGATGCATCTCTGTGTGAAAGCCCCAGGTTCAGCAGAAAGATGAGGGAGGAGGAAGAAGAGGAAAAGGAAAGCTAAATAGCAAATCTGGAATTGAATTGTTTGAAAGAGATAGGTAAATAGAAGGTGAATATGTAGTGCTAATTACAATGGATGCTGTTACCCTGTAGAGCCTTATAACCATCCGCCCCCAACACAGAAGCATCAATGAAGCAGAAAGTGTACACAGTGTCCACAGGTTGGGGGTGGGGGGGACGACGCAATACCAAGAACTCTGTCAAGTACCACGGTTGCTTCGAACACCTAACTCACTCGCCTATCAAACTAGTTTTGATTTATACTCACTTTTATCATTACAGTGTATCAATAGTGGTTTGCAGAATAATGTTCCCTGTTTGAGGTAAAAAAAATACAAAGAATGTTATTTCTTTGTATTTCAATAGCTGATAGACTATTCATTACACAGAGCTACATAATCCATCAACTCTTAATGTCATCTACTATTCCACAAGCATGCAGCAGTGGTCTTTAAAGCTTTTGTCTATTTCCAGAGTTGTTTTAGGCTGGACCTAACATGTATCTTAGTAGAGAATCTTTTACTTTTCTCTTTTAACCAATCAACAGTTTCCCTGAGCATAACTTGGGCAGTATGTTTGTTTACATACTATCTTGAGTGTCACATGGGCAGGTGTCATTTCAACCAATCAACTCTTGTCCTAAATAAACCTGACATCATTTTTATGTTTCCTGTTATATTGTAAAAATTAACAAAAAATATGCAACTTTTGGTTGGCTTGTATTTAAATAACTAGACTGGGAAGTGGTTACTCAAACATAACTGGGAGAATATTTAAACTACTCTTTCTAGACTGGATGTGAAGCATCTCCCAGTATCCAATATAATGAGAGCCCACTGTAGTTGCTCATCTAGCACCTGACTAGCGCTAACAGATACATTAATCCTCTCCCATCCTTCAGTTTCCAGGCAAACTACAGTGATGGGAGCAGCACTACAAGGACCAAGCTGGCAGAGGATGCAGGGGCAGGCACCACCTTCCCAGCAGGCTAATCCACTTGTGCATACTAACATAAAGTGCATACCCATTTTAAATAAATATTTGCTGAATGCAGGATGAGTAATGTATCTAATTTAAAATCTTCCTCTATAATTAACATCCACATTTCACAATCTCTGACAAAATATATTGCTAGAATAAATTCAGAAGAGAATTCTGACAAATTGTGGCAACAGAACTGAAACTCTTTCCACTCTTAAAAGAGAGAGGTAAAGTGCCACATCTTCAAAGCAGCAGGGTTAGATATGCAGCATTCCTCAAGATCAGCATTTAGGGGTGTTTATTTGGGGTCCTTTAAGACACAGCCCCCCAAAGCTTACATCCTCTATAGCAGTCAGGTACAGCTATGCAGAAACCACTTCCAAGAAAACACAAAACACCACTTTGTAGAGGAGAAAGGTACTGCTCCCAATTTTCTTTTGAACAAAGAATACATAGACAACTGCTCTACTTTGTATCACTCTCAACCAAAAAAGGGAGAAAGAAAAACCAAGAAAACAAATTAAATAGTTAAAATTACAGGAAGAAAGAGTGTCAGAACAAATGTAATGCATGTTTCTGCTTTACTATATCCTTGTAGGAGGGTTTAAAAATAAGCTGAATTTGTATTACAGTAAAATAGATACATAAGATTTGACTTGGAGATGAAAGATGGATCTGCTCTATGAGGCCCATCATCTGTCAGGAGGAACTGAGAGCAAGGCCTCTCCGGCTGAGTTCTAGCATCCAGCAAGAATGACCCATGGGGAGCATTCCCAGAGGCGACCTGTGGACAAAATGACAACTGCACCTGGAAACCAAGAGAAGGGAACACTGACGACACACCGGACTACAGCAAAAGTGTCACCATGGACTAATGAAAGACAACAGCCAGAGCAGTCAAGGACTTTCAAACTGAAATCACTGAAGCCAGACACAATGACACACAACTGTAATTGCAGGACACAGGAGGATCAGTGAAGTTCAAGGCCAGCCTAGACTACACAAGTGGATCATGTCTCAAAAAGTAAGACAAAACAAAGGTAAAAATCATGTTTATATAATTCACCTCAAAGAAAACAAAAGGGAAAAAAGAAACCAAATAAGATTACACAGGGACATGATATCAAGCTTGGGAGGTGGAGAACACATAAAGCCAGACAGATAGAGAAACCAACTTGTAAAAAAAGTTTGGACAGGGCCGGGGAGTTGGCTCAGTGGTTCCGGTGCCTGTCTTGCAAGCGCAAGGGCCCGGGTTCGATTCCCCGGTAACCACATAACAATACCCAGCAGCAACCAGTGCCACATACCACAGTGCCAGGCGTGGTGGCTCACGCCTGTGGTCCCAGCACTCGGGAGGCAGAGGCAGGAGGATTGTGATGTGAGTTTGAGGCTGAGCTCGGGGCCAGCCTGAACCACAAAAGCGAGATCCTGTCTCAAAAAACCTAAAAAAAAAGTTTGGACAACTAAGCTGGGCACAGTGGTGTGTGTCTTTAATTCCAGTGCTCTGGGGGGCTGAGACAGGAGTGCTGTAAGTGAAAGCCTAGCTTAGTGACTAAGCAAGACCTGTCACACACACACACACACACACACACACACACACACACACACACACACACACGCCTGGTTTCAATCACCAGTGGGGCCCAGCCCAGGGATGATAATAAAACCACAGCTTGAAACAGACTGACCACAATGTAACTACTGAAATATTTTTTCTCAGTGTTTTTGGAAACAGTTCACTCTTTCAATTAGATGGCATACCATTAACAGCTGGCAGAAAAGGAACAATCTCCATCCTTTTAAACATTATACCCCAAAGAATCTGAAGATTACTTTTCAGTGTTCACCATTTTAGATCCCTTCCATAATTCCTGACAAATTCACAATCTGTATGAATAATATCTGTCAGTACTTTACTTACTTTTAGATCTTATATATAGCTTATACTGCTTAGAAAAAAGAAAGTGAAACCTAGCAGTTACTTCCTACCTTATTTTGTAGTAATAAACCTCCTTTTCAAACATTCTGATTCTAGGTGGAAAAAAGTTACCTGGCACACAAGGAAATACTATGCACCATGATAGAACCTGAGATGTAACCATGAAGGCAGAACTATTCTGCATTTAATCGAGCCCACAAGCTTCACAGGGATAATAGGCAGATCAATAAGATTTGCATTCAGAAAGCTATACTGGAAGATTCAAAAACTGCATCTCAGAATGCTGTCATCAAAAATCTCCTGCACAGTTTAATGAAACTTGAATTAGAACAGCCACGAGACAGCCACATTTAAACAATCCATCTCATTTAGAAGGCTGAATCAGTAACAAGGCAATTAGCACAGCACAATAGAAGCTCCTTTCTGATTCTTTTTTGTTCCATTCGAGTGCTCAAGAAGCACAAGACTGCTACACCACACTGGGCTCCAATCCAGGCTACACCAAGACAGGGACAGATGCAGAAAGAACTAGGAAACACAAATTCTTTGCACAAAGCTTTCTGCTGGGTGGTGAGTGAAGCTCTGCAACCTTGAACACAAGCGCATACAACTTATTCATCTGAAAAATTCACAACACTGAGGTGTGAAGAGGGAACGTATGAGAGCAAACACACTGTGCGGTAAAGTACCTTGCAAAGTTGCAGCAAAATACTTAAATACTTAAATCATCGTAAAATAAGCCCAGATTCTACCAGAGTAGATCTTACTGGCACCTTCACAGTCCTTGGGATTTCCTGCTTGTTAATCCTGGACACAAGTTGCATTTGATAATATATGCCAACCATCATGTGCAAGAGCATTATGATTCTGGCCAGTCTCAAAGAAGGGAGAGGAAAAGGAGGACCAAGCCACTGATGTGTGAGGTCATGCTCAGGGTCCAAGGCAACAGCACTGCAAGGAGGCCCAAAACCACTAAGGACAAACCAGAATGCAGAGGTAACTCAGGCAAGCTTCCCAGTTGAGCCTCAGTGCGCCTCAGGAGACAGTGACCTCAAGGATAGCATTTTCTTAATATTTGTTTATGAGGGAAAGTTGAGGTAAGGCCTCTAGTAGATTTCTCCTTCAAAACAGAACATAGAAATCCACATATTTGTCATTTTCCTAATACAATGTGCCAAATTTGGTGAAATTCAATTCTTAAGGTAAGATCATTATACCTCTACTTTCTATTTTAAAATTCCAGTCAACACCATTATGTTTAAAGTTTAAATCATTAATGCTACTTCTGGCATTCTACCCTAAGATAATCTGATGTGTAGTGCAGATAAGGTTTTAGGGACAAAGATGTTCATTATTGTGTTATTTACAAGAGAAAAAAGAAAACTAAATAATTAAACTCCACTAATAAGGAGACTGAGTAGCTAGGTTGCAAACTTACTATAGCTGCAAATATTTTTTTTAAAAAATAAGCTCATTACATTTTATGACTGAGAAAAATACTCCTTTTTATCTTGCTATGTGAAAAAGACAAAGTTTATATGTGGTATCACATAATGACAACAGATTTGGGAAATAAGAGTTTCACTGTTTTGGAAGTAGTGGTTTTGTAATAAACCTAGTTTTTAAAGTTTTTAAAAGAAATTACCCATAAGTGTTGACAATAGTTCTCTTTGTAAGAAGCAAGCAAACGAGCTTTTTTTCCCCCCCTTATTTTTCTATTTTCTCAGTTTTTTTCTAATAGGCAAACAATGGCTCCCTTCCCATCTGAAGATGCGCATCCCCCAGTTTCATTTATCCACAGTGAACCATGGTACATGGAGTAGGACAGACGGATGAGGGGAGAGAAAACCACATTCACACAGCTCGCATCACTATAACTGTTTTGTTAGTTATTGTTAATCTCTTATTAGAGCCTAATTTGTAAATTATATTTCAGCACAGGTGCATGTGACAGTATTCATGTGACTTGACACCTCCAGTGGTTTTAGGTGTCCACTGGGGTTTTGGAATATATTTTACAATCAGAATAGAGAGAATGGTTTAACAAATTTTTATGTTAATACCACAGTTTTTAAATGTCACCATTAAATTCCCAAACTCAAATGAGAAGAAACTAATTCTAAAATAATGGAATCTTCAGCAGTCACTCAGAAAAGAGTGCTAGTAAAAACTTCACACAAGAAATAGGAAAATATTAAAAATTAAACAAGTAGAGATTAAATGTTTTTTACTTCTAAATAGGAATATTGTCTCATTCTAAGATAAGTAGAGTTATTCTGGTTTTAACAATACCAAACCCAGTATTATCATTAATCTAGTAGGAACCAAAAATCTATCTTGACACCTGAGTTGGATGAAAACAGGATTATTTCTCCTTTCTGTAGTATTTAATGCCTAAAAGTGTAAATACAGACCAACAAACAGTGTCTGTAATTGCAGTACTCTAACTGCTCCAATTACCATAAACCTCAAATGTGAGACACAGTACCAACCGTCCCAAGGGGATACTTTCACCATCTCATCAACAACTTTATCTTCCCTTCATGACCTCATTATTTGCCATCTCTGTTATGGTACTCAACAGACAAATGTCACACCTGCTCCCTAAATAAATTCATTCATATAGGAATAAGAATAAAATGAGCAAGCTAATAAATAAGACAATATTAGTCTGGCCTTAGCAGACACGATTACTCAAATTATTAAAGAATATAAACAAAATGCAGTATCTTATCCAAAATTTCACACATCCCTGCCCAGGTATTTCTTGGGATCAGTTAATAACTGCCTACTAGAGCAACAACGTTTTGACGCTAAAAGACAAGAGCCTGGAGGGCACCCCTAGATAACAGGCCCAGCCCCTGGGTGGCCCTACCCCAAGAAGCTCCTAGCTGAGTCAGTGTCCTTCTAGACCCACATAACCAAGATAAATCTATCTCTTTTGAATGCATAAAGAATTGAACTTCAATAGAGGATCACCAGAAGAGGAACCCAATCAAACAAAACTTCCTTGGAAAAGTAGTCTGGTTTCATTTTTACTGTTCCACGGAGCCTTGTCCAGCTCACAGCCACCCTAAGAAAACATGTCCCACACTCAGCCGTGCCTGTATTCTCAGCACTCTGGGAAACTAGCTGTCTTTGTTGCATTTTTTCAGCACTGAGAAGAAATACCTGACACAATTTAATGGTTTATTTTAGCTCAGTTTTAATAGAGGTTTCAGTTCATCGTTGCTGGCAGCATGGTAGAGGAGAAACAGGCAGGAAGCAGCAGCCATCAAGAGAGAGGAGATTGATATCCACCCACATACACTCTTCCTGGCCATTTTCACAGCGACCCACCTCTTTACACCAGGCTTCACCTCCTTACATCATACCTTCCTTGTATAAAACCATCGGTGTACTGATCCAACGTCACACACCCATGACACAGTCACCTCCCAAAGCCCCACCTATGAGTGAATAAAGCTTTAAAGGGACATCTACATATAAGCTATAATTGCTCTGAAATCTAAAAGTGTTTATTTAGTTGTTAAGAAGTTTAAGGTTTTAGAGCATTCTGCATTTCAATTAGAAATGATGTTCAAACACTAAAGTCTAAGCAAAACTTTTTTAAACAGCAAAATATGAAAAACTTTGGTCACAGCATTTTGTCACCGGCCCTCACCGCTGCTGTACCCTCACTTCCTCTGTCCCACTCACAGCTGATGATTCATCGCTGTAACAGCTTCCTCGATGCTCACCACCCGCTCTCCATCTCCTCTCCATCTGGCCCAAACAGCTGCAACAGCTGGAGGAAAAAGCTGCCTGGTCCCACTTTTAAGCTCTTAATAACCTCACAGGTGGGGCCTTGATGTGCCAAGCAACTCTCCCCATCGGCACAGCTCAGAAAGCCCCCTCCTCCTGCCTCCCATGTGTCCTCCAGCTCTCTCGCACTCTGCTGCCAGGAGCCAGGAGCAGCAGGCCTCCCACTCTGCCTCTCACTGCACTCTGCCTCCCAGGAAGAGCACCGTGCTCTTCCCCAGGCAAACTTCCCACTCTGCAATGGGTTCTGGGCCCTCTCGCTTCCCCTATCCCTCTCTGCACAGGCACACTCAATAATTACTCCCTCTTCAAAACAAAACTATAGCCCAGAACCAATCTCCTCTTTCCCACTTTTCTCTTCCTCCATTTGCAGCAAGGCTCTTTTAATATTTCTACTACTCTCCCCTGCTCTGTCTGGGCTCTCTCCAACCAGGCTTTTACTACTATCACTGCAGGGAACTGCTAGTGTCAAAGCCATTACCAAAATTCACACTATCTTACTACAAGCCACTCATTCCCTCCTGGAAACATCTTGCTCGTCCAGCTGCAAGGTCTTGCTTGTCAGTTAGGAAGAATCTCTAACTCATTTTTTTTTCTTTGCAGTACTGGAAATTGAACTCAGGACCTTGTGCTTTTTTGAGGTAGGCGTGGTCCACTAAGCTAAATCCCCAGCCTCCTGCTTGTCTTTGGTCCCGTCATTCTGTTCCCCACTGACAGCTCCTTTTCATGCTTTCTGGCTGCTTCCTCATCACCTCTCCCCAGTCTCAGGTCTTGGTCAGACCATAAGTACTTCCCCTCACACTTGGACTTGTTGGCCCGTGAACCTCCGCTGTAAGACTAAAGACTCTGACCTACATATGTCAACAGCTTTTACACTGCTAGGTCCAGGGTAACCTCTCCTCTCATTCACCCCTCCCGCTAACAATCTAGTGCATAAAATGAAAGCTCTTTTCAGCTGTAAGTTCACCAAATGGTCACTCCACATCTCTAGGTCTGGACACACTCCACTCCTCATAGCTTTGCCCTCCTACAAACGAGGATCCAACCATTTCTCAACACCCACACAGGTGCCATCCTGTTGGACCATCTTCTCCTGTTCTCCTTCTGTTTTCAGTTCTTCTATTGTCCATTCTCTCCACAGCAGCCAGAAGAATCCCACTAAACAGAATGTGGAGCATGTCGACTACAATCCTCACAACAGCCATGAGGCTGGGCCAAAGCTGCCCAGTGCCTCCTTGGCTTCCCGTTATCCCCTGCTCCCACAACCGCCAGGCTTCCACCAGCTCCACTGAGAAGGTTCTTCCCCCAGATCTCCACAGACCTTACTCTCGCAAATCCTTCAGGTCTCTGAGCAACTGTCATCTTACCTTAGAAAAACAAGAAAATAATGTCACTTCATATAAGCCTTATCACAGTACCTTCTAACACATAGTGGTTACATGTCAGGCATCATTCTTCCTGTTTTGTTGTTATTCATCTGGTTTGGTTTGGTCTGGCCTGGTTTATTTTTACCCTGCCATTTTGACCCTGTCTCCCAAATTATGTAGTCCAGGCTCTCAGTCTTCCTGCCTCAGCCATTCAAGTGCTGGGATTATCAGCTTCAGGAATTGTTGTATAAGCTTTTTTGTATACTAACTTGTTTAGTACAAGTCATTTAATGTTATTTTCATTTGAGCCCGAGATATAGTTCAGCGGTAAAGCACCTACCTAGTATGTGGTTCCTTGTGTTAGATCCCAGAACACAAAAACACAATGTACACATACTCCTCACTTTATCAGTAACCATATGAGCTCTACAAAGACATGTATTTTGCTTTGCTCAGATATCCTTAAACCCAGGGTAGTGTGGAACACACAGCAGGTAGCTGGCAATGACTTGCTGAGTGAAGAAAAGAACGACTCCATCCACTGAGTTATCTCTCCCCTGTAAAGCTTTCATCAAATCTGATTCTGTGCACGAGGGACCAAATCCCAACTGTAACACAGTTCAGTGGCTCCCCGTGGTGGGAAGAGCTCTCCATTATCAGGTGAAGAACAACTTGGAGGAGCAGGGTGAAGGAGCACCAATGGGACCAAGTAACCATCCCAGAAAAAGAAAATGAGTCTAGTTTATTCCTCAACAGCTAAGCAAGGCCCATGTACCTCTGTCACAAGAAATTCCCAGAAGAATCCTACACATTCTGGTTGAGAGTGTATCTTACACATTCTTTCCTATTAGGTCATGAAACTGTTGTTTACGGTCATATTTTTCAAATTATGGATGAAGCACACATCCAGCCTCTGCTAAACAGATTAAGCAAACCAGTAAAGAGAAATTGCATGAGGCCCAAACTCTGCAAAGTATCAGATGTGCTCATTATTTCTAGCATTTCACAACAGAAATGCCACACTTATTTATAAATATTTTGACCTGCTAGAATAACATTACTATTAAATAATACCTCAAGTCATTTTTGTTTTGTTTTGTATTTGTGTTTGTGCACAGTACTCTCTGAATTGGACCCAGAGCCTTCATAATGAAGGCTGATCCTGATGTTTTAAAAAAAATTTGTTTTTAAGTTTTGAGATAAGATCTTGGCTAAATCACCCAGGCTGGGCTCAAACTTGTGATTATTCTGCTCACGTGCTAGATTAAAGGTGTCTGCCACCACACCTGGCTCAAACCTCTCGAAATCTCAGAAGTTAAAATTTGTGGGTTTTAAGCATGGCATATTTTTCTTAAGAATTGAGCTGTGTAGACAAAATACAGGATATCAGAAACAGACTACACAGTTCATCACTACCACCATGTCAGGACTAGAATAATGTGTCCTCTTCTCTACCATTAAATATAAACAAAATACTCCTTTAATTTACCACATTTTCACTAGTAAAAACTGTCATTTTCAACCATCATTACTTTTATAAAGGCATGATTGCAAACCCACATATTATCTTTACTATAGCTTTTCTAGAATCCAAACTAAACCATCTTTCTTTAAGATGTGGTAACCTGTAGCAGTGTTACACAAAATCTGTATGATCAAATTTATGTAAGAATAGCCTAAGAGTGTGGGAATACTGAATTTTAAATAAATTTATATCAGTTAAAAAGGAATTCTGAAATTATCAAAAAGGGGCCTACTCTGCTTTCTCGGGCACGGTGCCCACCCCCAAACAATGGGTATACTCCTTTTCTTGCTTTTAACTTGTTTCAAACTCACTTCCTAGAGAATTTTTCCTAGTTTTAATAAGACTTTGCTACTGTTAAAAAAAGAAGTAAAGATACTGATAACACCAGCCTTTATCTCACTAGTAGACTACAGAAGAATGATTACTCTAAGGTATCATATAGAAGGGTAGACAGTCTTAAGGGTCCCACAGGAGTAGGGGCAGGAGAGGTAACTCAGCACTGTAAGTCCCAGGCCTTCCCAGCTTCAGTATCCAGGGCCAAGGAGGTCTGGAACCTGCTCTAGAAATACAACATGATGCTTTCCTGATCATGGGTGCTACATAATAAAAACACCTATCTGGCAAATATACACTACCACACTTTTCTTGAATGAAGGAATGACTTCTTGCACATACATTGAGTTCTGGACGTTAGTTACATTAGGACAATTAAGTGTTATACTCAGATGTATACAACTTGTAGACTACAAACTGCAAGCCTTTTATTTACAAAAAAATAAGTTGTTACAACTATACATTAATTATATCATTTATTTTATATGCAACCCAAAACAATATCTCTTCACTCAGGATATTCTAGGCAAGCCAAAAAAACCATGATTTAAGTGAAATAAAATGTCCTATATTTCGAAAAGAATCCATATTTTCTACTGAGTACATATGCCTGATGTCTCAATCTGGTGTGACAGTCTGGGTTTTATCTGACATGTAAAAACTTTGAAGAAAAGTCTTTTGAATCTCACTAATCTGTTATCTCACTTCTCAGATAATAAATAAAACATTGTTTTGTGAAATCCAACATTTGCTGTTCTTTGAAACTGGCTCAAACAGCCATCATTTCCTTCCACCTTTTCTCTTTACCAGTAACCAATTAAGAATACAAATCAAAGTACAAAGTATTTGCCACACAGGTGTTATTATGTAGCACCCATGATCAGGAAAGCATCATGTTGTATTTCTTCAAAGTACAATCTGTACTTTAGAAGTCTCTAGTAGAGCCCAAATCTCAAATTTCCTGTTTAAGTTTCTCAAGAGAACAAAGAATCACAATAAATTTTAGTGGTAGAGGACACTATGTTTTAATTTTGAAATTGTTTTCAAAGAAAACTCTTAAAAACTACACCAGGTGGTGGTTTATTACATGAGACAAAAATTACTCATTTATGAAACCACTTCTGTATACATGTTTGATTCATTTTTCTCTCAGGCTTTTCTACCACTTTTCTTAGTTAAGCTTCCGAAAAGCAGACTCTCACCTCTTACAGCTCCTAAGAGCCACAAAACAGGGTCTCAATCTACCTCGATCAACGTCATCAAGGATTTTCCACCTCCTAAGCCCACTGAAGTAACATAGCTCAATCCTGCTTTTTTGACCACACCTTCTCTGGTCACTCTTACCATGCAATTCCCTTCCTTTGACCCTTGCTGTTTATTGTAAGGTCCAAGATTATTTCTTAATTTTTTAATTTTTATTTTTTTGCTTTTATTGAGTTTACTGGCATATACTAGATATAATAAATTCAACATTGAGAATTTGTACCTGTACACGATCTTTTGATTTTAATTTTTTTCTCATTTCCCCTGCCCACCATAAAACTCCACAGTGAAATATACTGCTGAGATTTCAATCAGGATTGCATTGAATGTATACAGCAGTTTTGGAAGTATGGCCATTTAAATGATACTGGCTCTTCCTACTCAGAAAAAAAGGTATATTTTTCCATTTTCTGATATTCTCTTCAGTCTCCTTTTTTAGACTGCTATAGTTTTCAAAGTAGAGGTCTTTCACCTCCTTTGTTAGACTGATTCCTAGATGTTTCATTATTTTGGATGCTACTGTGAAAGGAACTGATTCCCCAATTCCTCTGTGAGTCTACTGTTCATGTACACAAAGGCTTTTGATTTTTGAGTATTGATTTTGTATCCAGCTACACTCCTAAATCCTGGGATTAAGTCTAGCAGTCTTTTGGATCGTTTATATAGACAATCATACCATCAGCAAATAATTACAGTTTATCGTTTTCATCTTTACTCCTTTTATTATTTTCTCTTGTCTAATTGCTGTGGCTATTTCCAGAACTATAGTGAACAGGAGTGGTGATAGTGGACAACCTTATCTTGCTCCTGATCTCAGTGTGAAAGGTTTCAGTTCTGACCATTTAGTATGATACTGGCTGTTGATTTTTCATAAATAGCTTTTATCAAGTTGAAAGAAAGACCATCTATTTCAATTTTCTGTAGGGATTGAATCATTAACGATGCTCGATTTTGTCGAGTGCTTCTTCTCCATCTATTGAGATGATCATATTGGTTTTCCTTGAGTTTATTAATATGATGTATTATACTTATTGATTTATGGGCCAGGGATTTAGCTTGGTGGTTCCAGTGCCTGCATCACAAGTGCAAGGTCTCAAGTTCAATCCCTGGTACTAAAAAAAAAAAAAAAAAATTACTGATGTATGTATGTTAAACAATCCTTTCCATCCTTGAGATGAATCCAATTTGGTCAGGGTTAGGATTTTCTTGAAGAGCTTCTGTATTGTTTTCCAGTACCTCATTGAGAATTTTTGTTTTTAGAATCAAAGTAATGGTTTAAAATCTACTTTGTCTACAAATAAGATAGCTACTCTTACTTTTTTGCGGTTTCCTGTCACACGGAAAATCGTTTTTCATCCTTTTATTTTCAATCTATGTATTTCTTTCTGAATTAGATGTGTTTCTTCTGTACACCATATTGTTGGATCTTGCTTCCTAATCCATTCTGCTAATCTGTACCTTTTAATTAGTGCCTAGGGCCACTGACATGAATGGTTCTAACTAATATGTACTGATTTATCCTCATCATAATGTTTTCTTGTTGTTGGCTCTTTTATTCTTTGCCCTTCTCCCTTTTCATTCAGGCTCTTGCCTTGCTCAGTGAGTTAACTCTGCTGAGTCTCACTTTGGGATTGAGATACTCATTGTCTTTTTCTTGGATACTGTTCAGAATTTTTTGGAGTGTTAAGTTTCTCAGGTGTTCTTTGTGTAGAAGAATTTTATTTCCCTATCAATTTCGAAGGTAGTTTTGCAGTATACATCAATCTATATGGCAGCGTATTTTCTTTTCCAGGTTGAAATACTTCCCTCCAAGCTCTCCTTAACTTGAGTGTTTGTGTTGAAAAGTCTGTTGTGATTCTTATGGGCTTTCCTTTGTATATGATTTCTTTTCTCTTAACTGCTTTCAGTTATCTCATCCTTCTGTTGGATTTCTGGAATCTTGATTATTAAATGCCTACAGGTAGATTTTTTAATATCACAGCCACTTGAGTCCCATATGCCTTACTTGTCTGTATGTCAAATTATTTTCCTTTTCCTGTTTTCTGCCATTACTTTGTGAACTTTTTTACATCTTTTGCGCTATCTCCTTTTTCTTCTGACTCCTATCAGTCTTACGTTATTTTTCTTTGCATCATCTATCGGCTGCTGATTGATTATGATAAGTCTCTTGCTATATTCTATAAATTATTCCTTTCTTGTTCACTGGCTGCAATCCTATCTTCTAAGTCTGATATTCTGTTTTCACATTCTTTCCTCCTATTTCACAAATGTTCATTGGAGTTTTTAATCTCCTGGAAATCTGTTCAAAGCTGTGTAACAGATCCCATTAATTTGGTAAGCTGAGATTTCATCATGTTCCTGATCTCCTCCCCTTTAATGTAATTACTCACATCTTTCACAATGGACACTACCTCTGTTCTCATCTGAGAAATTATTTCTGATTTCATTTGTACTAGATAGATGCTCTGTTGTTACCAGCTCGGAGTTCTGGTGGTTGAGTTTTGGTTTGTTCTATCTCATTTTTCCCTAGATTCCCCTTTAGTGATGATCTGAATTTTTACATGCTTTCTTGTTCCTATTTTTTGGTTGTTGCTGATGCTTTTGGTTTAATTTCTGGGTAGCTATCTGGACAATGGTCAATGCAAGTATCTTTCTTAATATTTCAAGCCCTCAGGGATGGCTACTTCTAGGTTATTCTCCTTGGATTTGTAACAGACCTTAAGCAATCTCAGTTCTGGCACAACACGAAAGGTACAATGGCTGTAGTCAACAGGTTTTCTTCACTCTCCCAGTGGGTCATTTTTCAATGTGGCAGACAGAAAATGGGGAGTGGCAGGGATATGCCTGGCAGCTGGGGTGCCACGGTCCAGTGGCTGGTGCTCTTACTGGGGCAGACTCTTCTAGCTCTTAACAGTGGTTTTTATGATCCCCAGTGCCTTTGCCACATGTATCTTAATCTTTTTTCAATGCAGCCCTCAATGGCACAGATCCTCAGCTCCTTAGGGCGGTGGGTGGAACTTCCTTATGGACTAGCACAGATCCCTTGTCTGTCCAGGGCCAATATACATACATTAATAATAGTAGCTGCTGCAATCTAGTGTGTCCACTGCTTTGTTCCACTAGTACATTATTCCATGGATGCCTAAGGGTCACAAGAAGTCACCATATGTCTGCAGGTTCACCAGCCATTCGCTCGCTAAGTCGGGGCTTCAGGAGAGAGCACTGCTTGCTACTTCCCTCTTCTTCCTTTAAGTCTCTGTCTTCATTCTCCCATAGATTTTGATTCTTGCCTCAGATCCTTCCTCGGTTCTGGGGACCCACTTGCCCCCTTCTTCTCTTCTTCAGGCTGCCATATTCCAGTGTGAGAGCATAAAATTTCAGACAGGCTCTTTTTCTGCTGCTCACCACTCTGCCATCTTCCAAAAGACCTTTAAGATTCAAATTTTGACCTAACTCCTGTCAGTTCCTGGTACTGATCTCAAGGGCTCAGGAAAAAAAGTTAAAAATCTTTTTCTGATGTTTTCAGTAGGTGGAGAATTTGAAATAGAAAGGAAAGAGTAGTGTCCTTACATGCACTTGATCTGGAGCCTTATCCAAAGATCTCAGTGGTTGCTGTTCCTTTATACTTTCTCAGTACTTATCTAAAAACAGCTCACGTGACAAAAGCCACTGTCACCCAAACCCGTTCAAATCTTTGGAATACAAAGGCTATTTTGTCAAATAAGCCTGATTTGGAGCTCAGCTCTGGCCCAGCCCAAACTATGTGAAAGCTTCCTGTTAGTCCCAGATGTTAAAATGCATTACTATCTGAGGAGTTATACCTAGGCATTGCTTTACACTGACTTCTAAACTATTATTTAAAAATTTAACAGTAACTCTAACTTCTTAAATTATATCATCTTATCTAAAAATGGAAACATTTCCATTTATGTCTTAAGAAAAATCACCTTGGGCCAGGGAGTTAGCTCAGTGGTTCCGGCGCCTGTCTCGCAAGCAAGAGCCCGGGTTCGATTCCCCGGTAACCACATACAATACTGGGCATGGAGACTCACCCCAGCAGCAACCAGTACCACATACCACAGTGCTGGGTGTGGTGGCTCATGCCTGTAATCCCAGCACTTGGGAGGCAGAGGTAGGAGGATTGCTGTGACGTGAGTTTGAGGCTGAGCTCGGGGCCAGCCTGAACCACAAAGTGAGACCCTGTCTCAAAAAACCTAAAAAGAAAAATCACCTTAAGTCACAAAGTCAAATTTCTTCCCGATTTTATTTTAGAAATAAAGTAAACAGTGTCACTGAAAGGAACTTAATTAAAGACATATATATTTTATAGTAAGATCAACTAGGATTCATTCTTATGCTTTTGGTAATATCCTAGTTTTTTCCCCATTTAAATGCCCAATTTCTAAGTTAAAGTGCTACAAATAAAGCACTCAAATTAAGAAAATAATAAGTATGCAGAATGCAGACATATAGGCAAAGAAACTCTCTGCCACTCTCTGAGGCCACTAATATGCAGCATCTGATAAAGATGTTATTTGTCTTGTCACTGTTTTTTCAAAATGAAAGTAATTCCAAAGAAGACTGCTTCTGCTTCTTCACTAACAATAGTTCAAAAACCAACTTGTTCTCAGCTCACAATGGCTCCATTCTGCAACATGGTAAAACAAGGCTGCATTTAGAAGGAAAAGGCCAAGACTCTTGGTCAGTGCTATGGCATCTCCCCCAAACCACACCAGACCTCATTCAGCTCCTTAAAGGACCCTTCTTGCCTTTGTATTTCAGGTAAATGAAATAAGTTTTAAGAGAGAAGTTCTGCTAACAATGCAGAATGACCTCTAACCTGGGTGAGTGGATCACGTAATTTCTTAACACCTTAGTCCCATAGCAATGTAACAGGAATAAGAGAACTCATCCTTACCACACAATGTCATGAGAACACCACTGAAATGAGTGAAGAGATGTCTGCAACAGAAAATCTGGACTTATTTCAGTTTAAGTAACTTTTAAGGTAAACTAGCTTTCTTATGGCATGATTAACATGCACTGTTCACAAATGGATGCAATATTTATTAGAAGTAAAGATAACTAGGGATTAGAATCTCACTGTGTTCCATTATTCTAATTTGCAATCTGTTTCAGGCTCTGTCACTCTGGCTGATAATAGCCACTAAATATTTCCATCAGGTGTTTTCAGTCTTTTCTTCCCCACAGTCACCTAGATGCCCCTGGATACAAAGAGAAGGGGTCTATTTCATTGGTACAAATTGCATTCAAGAAAGTCAAAGTTAATTTTAAAAGACATCTAGGAAGGAAATGAGAGGTAAGATCTAGAACAAGGATGAGGAAATCCAGCCCCAGGCTGTTTCTATTAAGTATAACTAGAGCACAACCGGGCCTATCCTTGACATTTTTTCATGGTTGCTACTAAACCACAATGGTTGAGCCACTGGCTGAGCAGCTTAAACAGATTGCATGTGGCCTTTTCCAGAAAAAGTCTGTTGATCTTTGCACTAGAGCTAAGGACAAAGTCAAGACTATACATGAATGTAGAGAATTACCTGGATACATTAAGTACAAATGACAATCCCCAGGGAAAAAGAATGTCTATGATAAATTAATCTTTAAGAGGTATAATCCCGGGCCGGCGATTTAGCTCAGTGGTTCTGGCACCTGTCTTGCAAGCGCAAGGACCCGGGTTTGATTCCCGGAAACCACATACAATACTGGGTGGAGACTCATGCCCAGCAGCAACTAGTACCACATACCACAGTGCTGGGCATGGTGGCTCAGGCCTTTAATCTCAGCCCTCGGGAGGCAGAGGCAGGAGGATTGCTGTGATGTGAGTTTAAGGCTGAGCTCAGGGCCAGCCTGAACTACAAAGCGAGACCCTGTCTCAAAAAAAAAAAAGAAAAGAGGTATAATCCCAACCCTCTGGAAGACTGAGGCAGAAAGGCAGCAAATCTGAGCCCCAACTGGGCAACTTAGTAACTCAGTGAGAGCTAGCGATATAATTCAGTGCTAAGGCCTCAGGTTCAATATCCAGTACTGGAAGGGATGAGGAGAGGGACCCTGTCTCAAAATAAAAAAGGAGCTGGGTTCAATCCCCAATGCCAAATGGAGACAGGGAGAGATCGTATTACATATTCAGTGTTCCTTTATTGGGCAAATAAGTGAGACATTTTTTAGTATTTCTACGTGACTACCTTTCCCTCCATGACCTTCTAATTTCATTAGCACTTACTCTACTCTGCTTCCCCTGCCACAGGCCTGGATATTTCCTACAATAGTTGCTGGAATTCAGAACTGCATTTGTCCTTTCCCCAGAGCCTTTCCAAAGCTGGATTAAATAAAACAGGATAACCATCATTTTAAAACCAACTCACTCCTTTCTTTTTCTTGGCAAAAATGAATCCATAGAAGCTGAGAGATCTGGAGTTTTAAATTTGTTTACAGCTTTCAGTAGCAAGGAGTAGTCGTCAGCTCTGGCTTCCACCCCATGTACCCTCCACATGCACACAGGTCTTATTGTTGGTGCATGTATAACATGAGCGTGTGGTTGCAGTTCAGTTGCAAGTGGGCACTTGGCACAGGTTAAGCCATATACTATGATCTCTGCTGCCCGGGCACTCTCAATATTTGATTTTGAGCACCCAAAAAGTAGTGGGAAACCCCACAGGGATTTTTTCTAAAGACATATTTTAAAGAATTTCAGGCAATATTCCACCAAAATGCATGAGTATTTCTTTATTGACTTTAAAATCAACTAGAAATATACCTTTGATTAAAGTAACTCACCAAACTATGTTTTCATGAAAATCTTGAATTGGCAATTAAATCATAAAACTCACAGTTCACAAATGAATTTTTCAACAAATGAATTTTTGAGATCATTTAGTTTAATTTTTCCAGCAGAAGTCATTTGACACCAACCCCAAATACTACAGCTAGTGAAATGATTGGCCTAGAGAAAGATCTAAGATATCTGTATGCACTCCCAAACTTTCCAAGGAATAGGGACAAGACTGAACACAAGGGCTGAAATCCTTTTCTGATGGGGAGACCAATGGTGCTATATTAACTATTCATGGGAAGCATACCAGCAAACAATACAACTATCTCTACACGATTTGTTCTGCAGCTCCTGGTGGGAGAAAGGAGTAGCAATGTAGGGAGCTCAGGCCCCAAGAGTTAGCAGACACTCCCTGAAGGTGAACGGACCTTCCTGCCATATAGAACATTGCCCATGGAGCCTCTCTTGACTTTCCCAGGAAGGCAAAACCAGACCAGACCAACAGGACTTTGACACTAGTGCTTCCTGCTTTTATACATGCCCACAATGGCCCAGGCTCTAGTATATTCCTGGGGGGGATATAAACTCTAAGGCAAGAATTTAGAAATAGGTACTGAAATCTAAAATACACATGCTACCTCTACTTCCAAGATCAATGTATTTTTTCTCTATTCCTCCTGCTACACACAACAAAATTCCTTGGGCATTATATAGAAGACAAACTTAGGACTCTGAAAAACAAAGAAAAAAAACTTAGAAACACTAAGATCACAGGAATGACTGTGGTAAGTTTTTAGGTCTTTTTACCTCATAAATTTCAGCTTTGGAGCTGAAGCAATAAGCATGCTGAATATGCAAACAGGTGCAGTCAAGAAAAACACCTGCTCTCCAGCCAAGGACACAAAAAGGGTCCCCTCAAGCAGGACAGGACATTTTGAGACAAGTCACTGCTTTACCCTGGCTGGATTGTGGCCTGGTGCCTCACACACCAACAAGGGTAAATGGAGAATTTATATTCCTATGCTGGTGAGGCAGGATTAGCTGTTTAATACCATGGCAGTCACTTTTGTCCAGATATGACTAGCTGTCCTTTCCATCCAGAATCCTTACACTGAAAACATGTGGGGAGACAGGACTCCTACCAAGCTTAACAAAGAGCTCCATCTGCTTGAGTATCATCTAAGTGAGGAACCCAAAATTCTGATTACCTAAAGTAACAAGGCAGAACTGCTCCATTTCCGGCCAGGACAACTTAACTTAAATAAGACAGGTTAAAATAAGAATCTGAGCAGCTAGGTGTGCAGCTCAGTGGTAAATGAATATATAAGGCTTTGGAATCTGATCCCCAGAAAATAAAGAAAGGGGTAGAAGATACTGAGAGGAAGAAAAAGCAGAAAGAGGAAGGGAAGAGAAGGGGAGAAGAAAGAGAAAGGGGAAGGAAATGGGAGAGAGAAGAAACAAGAAGTCTAGTTTTCAATTAAAAAAAACCAAACTGATCATATCACAAAGCTGGAAAAACCTCAAACTGAATGAAATAAAAAATATATATACCCCAAAATGAGAATTGAGTCATGTCATATTCTGGTACAAACTCTCAATGTTGAATGTGATGATGATGTGTATTCATAACATACCAATAAAAATGTGAATTTAAAAATTAAAAAAAATAAATATATAGCTTAGCACTAAATGACAAAGATGTAAGCATTAGCCAAGATTTTAAAGCAGTCATGATAAAATTAACCAGTAAACATGAAATTATGAACATAAAATAACAGAAAAATAGATGTTTGCCACTAGTATGACAAACTGAAGATGTAAATGAGTTGTAAATGAGTTCTAAAATGTATGACAGATATTGGGAAATAGAAAATATTCAAAAGGAAAAGGGCGTAGGGATCAGTAAAGAAAGGAGAAGAAAAAAAATTGATAGTAAAAAGGAAGCAAACCTTATGAATATAGGGGCGGAGGATGTAAGGTGAGTAGGGAAATGGGAAAATTGCAAATTAAGTCATGTCATATAATAGTACAAATTTTCAATGTCAAGTGTGATCATGATGTGTTCAGAAAAATCAATGAAAAGAAAAAGGAAAATAGATGTTTGCAACCAAGAATCTCAGCAAAGAAACAAGATACAAGCAAATACCAAATACAAATTTTTAAATTGAGAGATAAACTGAAATAAATGCTCAGTAAAAGTGTTCATCAGCAAAATGAATAAGGAAAAAAAATAGTAAAAGCTGAGACAAATTTCCCAACTCAACAGATATAAACTACAATTATTTTCCACAAATGAATAGAGTATGACTATTTTACAATAAAACAATCTTTCATATGACTTATCCTCTGGTGGACACAGAACTCCAGCAGGATACAGCCCAGTCTGACAGACAAAAGCCACACTGCTCAGCAAGAGTGTGCAGAGTTTTAGCCTTTCCCAGGAGCCTTTAGGCACATTCTATCCTATTCTCCCTTCACAATCAGCCTATGAATAAGCAGAGTGGTATCCACCCCTTTACTCCACAGAGGAGGTAAGTGCTTTCCACACAGGGGATAGCCTGGGACTTCTGACTCTCCCTGCCTCCTCGTATTTATTTCCAACCGCCCTCCTCTGTGTAGGTCCTTCAGCAGACAATATTCTCTGCCATTTCACAGGCTGATGAGTATCCACATCCTGGCATCTCAGTCTAACCCTGGGGCAGCTTCCCTAAGACAGGAGCTGTGGGTTCCCTCCAAAAACAACCTCTGTCTTCCACAATGTTGTACAGATGCTTCTATTCACTTACATCTCAATCTCAAGTAATGCTAGGGCAAGAAGGAAACAAAAGCCATTACATGAAAAAGAAAAAAAAAAAAAGGAATGAATAAAAAGTGAAGGTATGAGTAAAAAGAAAAGAGAGAAAAACAGAAACAGTAAATGAAATAACAAAAACCAGTTTATGCCTCATAGAAGCCACAGATTAGAAGAGCAAGTCTGCCTAAAATTGGATTAAAAACTACAATCATTCTCTGAATTGTCAAGTCAAGAAGGAAAACAGGAAGGTAATCCTGAAAATGCCTATGGTTTCCTTCAGAACATCTCTAACAGACAGTAATATCACATAATAAAAGAGTGGTTGTTTTTTAAATTAAAAAGGAGTGGATCTGATAAAAGGTCATATAAGGGAAAAATATAAATATAATAAATGAAAATAAAGGGCTAGGGATTTAGCCCATTGGTTCCAGTGCCTGTCTCGCAAGTACAAGATCCTGAGTTCAATTCTCAGTACCACCAAGGAGGTTAAAAAAAAAAAAGGAAGGGGGAGCAAGAGATGGAAGGAAGGGAAAAGATGAGAATGTGAAAAGAATTAAGATACATTATGTACATGTACCAATGAAAATTCTGATAAAGCACCCACCCACACACAGAAGAAGAAAATTAAGTTCAACATTCATTGCTTATCCATTGAGGACAATTTTTAGATGTCATTTCAATAAGCACAAATTTGTAAAGTTGTAAGATTATGTAAAGTAAGGAGTTTTAGTCCCATAAGGACACCAGTCAATAGCAAATGTCCTTCCTCAGGATGATAAGCAGCCTCATGGCCTGCGCAGCTGAGCCTTCCCTGTGGCCAAGGAACTTATAACCAATTCATGAGGAAAGAAAGATTACACTGCTATCACTTCTCCCTGAACTTGTTAGGTGCAAATCCTTATTTCAGACAGAGGGAAACAACACAGTAAAACTCATGGCACTGGGCTAGTCTCTTCTAGACTTAAAACCCTGGTGGGAAAATCCAAACCCATAATGAATGCCCACATCAGAACCACACTAGCAGTGTCAGCTGCTCCTCTGGGCGTTATGTGTCACCTTTTTAAATATGTTCCAGAGAATGAACTCACAGGAGTTTCTTTTCTAACAAAGAAAATTTAAGGGGGCCTCAACATCATTTCCTTTCTGTCAAATCATCAGAGTATGAAATGACTGATGAAACACCAAGATCGCATTCAAAGAAGCACTGCAAATGCTAATCAAATTCTCAAGGTTCTGGGCAGCCCTTTCAAAAAACAAGATAGTCAACCAGTACTGATAATTATATCATACACATACAATCTGCCTTTCTAGTATTTTATTCTTAACACACTGGCTTGTTTTACCTAGGGACACTGAACATCATTTGCTGTAAGTTTTTATCAACAGATAGATGTTATACTTTTGACAAAAACCTAACAATTATTTGAGTGTCCTGAAGGTTTAAAAAGAAATTTTTAAAAATGTTATTAAGTAACAAAGAAAAGTTCTAGAGGTTAAAAAAAAAGTAAATTGAAAAGCTAACAGTACAAAGGGGGAAAAAATCATCATTTCATTCAAAAGGGATTTAAAATAGAAGAGTTGAACTGGGGGAAAAAGACACCTCAGTATTTAAGCTTATATTACCTTCAAGAGATGTTCACCTGTGTGCCAAACTGAATTCTCATTGAGTTGGTAATGCCAAAATTGGTAATGTGTGCACAATAACTGCATAGCACAATTCAAATTACTTAACTGTTTCATCAAGTGTCAGATATATTAAGGATTGAACAAAAAGACATAAAAGGTGTAAAATGTGGTAGCACACACCTGTGATCTGAGAACTACAGCATGGAGAGAGAGTATCTCAAGAAAAGAAGGCAGAGAGGAAAGAGAAGGAAAGGAGGGAGGTGGGGAGAAAGGAAAGGAGGGAGGGTGGGAGGGGATGGGGGAGGGAAAGGGAGAGGAGGGGAGGATTAAAAAACATGAACCCAATAAATCTCTCCTCTTTGAGCGTCCCATATTGTGTTCCAATGACCAGAAAGTAACTAAGAAACTCATCAGAAAAATTTTCAATTTTTAAACTTGAGCATAAGAAAAGTCACAAAACCCAAATGTAAATTTGTCTCTGTTTATATATATGTATAAAGTATCTTCACTGCTGAAATTTTCATGGTAGGAATAGATTATTTCTGTCAATAAGATGACTCACCAATACATATCTTCTACTAGATATCTCATTAGCAAAAGCAGAGGAGCAAGAAGTACTTAAATACTGTAAAAAACTAAAAAGTATGTTATATCAAAAGCACAATGCAACTGTTCAGTTAGCCTTAGCTTCATTTATTCATCCAACAGTTTTATTATTTCTTATTTTATAAATCAGAAAAGAAGCTAAGATTAAAATATTTTCTGCAAGTAAAATATCAAGCAATGGAATCAAGATTCCAATCCAGCTCTGTTCAATTAAATCCAACGTTTCTGCCCTCAACACTCACTCTAAGGTTATACTGATAAAATGTGCCCCATTACTCAAATACTTAATTGCTGACATACCCAGAATGACATTCTCACCACAATCTGACCTCCCCAAAGTGCGAGTACTACACCTGAGAGGGACAAAATGCACCCTAATTCTTCCCAGACACCGGGCTAAATATCTTACATATCTCAGTTTCAGCAACCTCATGACGTAGATATTACTGTTTGTTTCACAGATGAGAAAACAGAGGATCAAAACACAGGGCTGAGTAACCTCCATAAACTCATTCCCTGGAAGTGGTGAGCCAGTGTCTAACCCAGGTGTCTTCTGTTTAAGGAGGCTTCTCCTTCCCACAGAATAGGCCTGGCTTTCCCAAGTTCCACAGTAAGAACGTGTCAAAAAACAAAAGGACAACCAACAAAAACAAAAAGTGCACCATTTCTTTCCCAAGTATTTGCCAACTAGACTGGAGAAAATTTAGTTAGGCAAATGTTAGACTGTAGCTACATCAAGGACTATTTCTGTCTCTGCCTCTCACAGAGACAAGCAAACAAGCAGAGAATGAAATAAAAGTAGAGAGGGCAGTTTCTAAGACTGAATAATTTTATTCACTAGATCAGGAAAGGATATTCAGTTTTTCAAAGACAGTAATGGAACAATTCAAATAATGTTTCTTTGCAAATAGCAGGCTTTATAAATATATTCCTCAGAAAAGTTTATTCAAATGACCAAAAACTAAATCAAGTACAAAAATTCTACATATATGACTGTTTTGGAAATTCCCAGAATTTGGGAGGCTGAGGGCAGAAGAATGGCCGTAAGTTTGAATCCAGCCTGGGTTACAGGGTAAGACCTGGCACGTGCGTGCGCACACACACACACACACACACACACACAGTCAAATTTCTGATAATCACTATCTTCTATTCCAGTGAATATTCTGGCAACAGTTAAACTCTAATTCACCCCTCAGTTCTTTACCATTAAGTAGTTACTACTGCTATTATGTGGCCAATCTATTTCTACGGTGAAACTCCCTCATCCAAGTATTTCTCTCCCAATTTATTCCTGATAATTTCAGCTCGAAGATAATCCCACCACTTCCCTCCACCTAAAGTTTTAAAGAAAAAGTGCCATGAAATTCACTGTGGCTAAACAAGAAACTCTGGCAGGATTTCAGCATCTCATCATTCTTTTTTAAATTTAAACAAAGCTGAGAGATGCAAGGACATAGCTAGAGTCTGGGAGCTCCTATGTGGCACAGCCAGGACCACTTAAATGCGACAAGCAAAGTGCTCTACATTCCAAAGCTGTTCAAAGCATGCTAGCCACTACTGCGGAAGTCTATCACTGTTGGGCTGTAAGTCAAACATTCAGGTTAGTTCCTGAATTATCAAAGAAATAATCAAAGCTTACTTCAAAGCCACACTCCACAAATTTCCCAGCTTATACATTTCACAGGCATTTCTAAATACCTGCTCTAGCACTAACAAAAATTCTATGCAGTTCTCTCCACACCTGGTTAGCCACATCGCTGAAAGAGTTTGTAATGTAGCTGCTAAAATGGCAACACAAATGTAGCTACCATCATCAGCTACTGTGCACCTGGAACAGTAAGTGCTATAAAACAGGCTCTCTCTGAACCCATGGAAACCTCACTTTCTTCACACTCTTGAGATCAGGAAACTGAAAATAAAGAGTAAATAATTTTCCTACTATCATGCAGCCAGGGAAGGCAGCCAAGGATTTTCAAACTCCTTCTTCACAGAACTTCTTTAAACTCAATCAATAAAGCCTCCAAAGACCTGTGGTCTATGTATTATATTTTCCCATTTACTAAACTTTCCCATTTTTCAAAACTGAAAAACTTAAAGAATTCTTTATTCATTTCTAAATAATAAAAATAAGTCCCATTTGTTACATTATAAACTTACTTCTACAAAAATAACTCTATTTCTCAAGACAAAAACTGCTGAGAATGATGCTATGTGACATTTTGGCAAATCTCTCTAATGTCTGGCAAAGACAATGAGCTTCTCCTGTCACTTTCACATTCAATCTGTCCCAATATGTTGCTTAAGCTGAAATTTATAAAGAAAAATGACAAAATCAAAGAATATGCTTCAATACCTAGATGCTTAGACCACTGGCAACTAGTATGGTCCTAAAAGAAGGTTACTAGAAACATGATTTATGGCTTCAAAAGCTCTGTGAAACACCCAATACCAAGAGAAGTAAAAATTATTAAACTAAACATATTATGGATGATCCTCATATTGCATAAATTTAAAAAGAATGTACTTGGGCTTCAACTTAGTAAAGGGCAGGGCTTTGCTGCCCAGGGACAGATGCTGGGTAAAAACTTCCCTAAAGATTTGTACCAATAAAATTAAAAGAACAACAACAACAAAAAGATTAGTAAACAGGAATGGGAAAATTAAATTTCTTGTGAAAACTGAACCTTGTTACTAGGTTAAGGAGATACATGGGCCAAGGGATGTAGCTCAGGAGGGGTACAGTGCTTCCCCAGAACGCATGAGATTATGGATTCAATTCCAGCACCATAAACCTACACAAAGGAGAGCGAGACATGTCCCTTAAGACAAAGAAATTGACAAGCAGCTACATTAAGGCAGTTGTGAACTTCAGAAAGCACATTAGTCACATGTGTAGTCAATTCTCCTTATATATAAGAACCTAAAACACATAACCTAAAACAAATAACCTGTGGAGTCAGTTATGCAGAACAGATAAAAACTATCAATGTTACAACTCAAAATAAGCTCACACAATGGAAATATATTCTCAGTAGGTGATTTCATCATTGTAGAAACATCCCAGAGCGTGACCTACGGCACATGTGCTGCTGCTTGCTGTTATCATTGGGACGTCGAAAAGGTTCGCCACCACTGTCCTAGAGTGTGTTTACACAAACCTAGAGGTTATTTAGGTCAATTACCTGATGTGACCTTTTTTGGAGGGTCAGGGATGTGGAGATCGAACCCAGGGCTTCATGTGTGCTAAGCACAGTAAACAGATTTATGAAGCTGCTACTGATGAAACATGGCAAGTTGCTTTATAGTGAACTACCTTTTACATGGAAGGAATACACTAAAATAATGATGCAATTATACTATAACGAAATCAACTGGTGACAGGTGTTTCGAATAATAGTGAGGTGTTAATGTACTGTACGTCTGGCAGCACAACAGGTTTGTTTAAAACAGCACCATCACAAAGGTGTTTGTAATGCACTTAACTTTAATGATAAGGTGGTGATGATATCATTCAGCAAAAGAAAATTTTCGGCTCCAGCTCCATCCTACAGTCCTTTTAAATTTTGGTTTGTTCTAAGGACCCTTCACACTGACGTACCTTTTGTTTTGGATGTGCTGAGGCTTGAACCCAATGCATTTGTCCTGAGCTATATGGCCCCAGCCTTTTTTAAGACAGTGTCTTGCTAAATTTCCCAGGGTAGTTTCAAATTTTTGAACTTCCTGCTTCAGTATCCTGGTGTGTTGCAATTATAGGCATGTGTCATCAAACCCAGCTAACATGATATTTTTATAAGCATTTTTTTCTGGTTGTTCTTTAAAAATTTGAATGTAGGGCTTACATTATGACATAAATAATTGACACTGTCCCCTGTAATTTCTCATTATAACCCAAGGCCTCTTGATGCAATTTCATTCTTCAAAAATGGGGAGTACAAGGCAGCAAACTTTTTTTTAATGCCCAGACAGTATTTTAGGACTCTAGGTCATATTCAAGGCTAGCCTGCACTACATAGTGAGCTCAGGGCCAGCCTGAACTACAAAGTGAGACCTTGGGTCCAAAAAAAACCAACAAAAAAAGATATTCTAATGAGTATTTTCAAGAATTACTTTTGATGAATCAAGAAATACAGACACATAGGGAAGAAAAAGGAAAACTTAAAGAATAAAATTGCATTTATTTTTGCTCTAATTTTTATTATTTATTTTCTTTTACTCATTTGGGGTTTGTGTTGTTTTTGTTTCTGTAGTTATATAGTAATAAGTTAACTGAGGAATTCCTGCTTTTTGAAAAGGTGTTAATGATGATAAACTTACATAATAGCATGTACTACTTTGGCAGAGTTCCATAGGTTTTGTTGTTTCCATTTTGTTTCAAGACTTTTTAAAATTTCCTCCTTGATCTAGTAACTGCTTAATTTCATGTATTTATTCAGTTTTTAAAATTGGTCTTGGTACTGATTTCTAGTTTCATTGCATTGTGACTGGAAAAGATAACCAATATAATTTCAGTACATTTTTCTCAATTTGTGATTTTTTTTTTCAGTACTGGGGATTGAACTTGGGTCCTTGTGCTTCCAATGCAGACATGCTACCACTTGAGCTAAATTCCTGGCCTCAATTTGTGAAAATGTATTATATGGCCTACCATTCATTCAGTCTATCTGAGATAGTGTTTCATGTGTTCTTGAGGAAAACATGCATTCTCCAGTTGTTAGATGAAATGTGCCACAGCTACCTTTTAGATCCATTTGGTCTGACATAAGGTTATCTCTGGTGATTCTGTCTCACTGATGTGTTCACTGCTGAAAATGGGATGATAAAGTGCTCTATGACTGCTCTGACTTACTCCCTCCTTTTAGGTCTGTTAATAGCTACTTTACCCATTTAGGTGTTTTACTAGTTGGGTGCACATTATCAGCAGGTGCTATTTCCTGTTATTATATAATGGCTTTCCTTCTAAATTTTTCTCCTTCTGGTTAGTTTGTTTTACTTGATATAAACATAGCTACATTTGTCTTTAATTGATTTTACTGGTATATTTTATATACAATTATGATCACAATCAAATATTTAAAAATTCTTTTGTAGTGTCTTTAAGAGAATTTAACTGATCTATATTTAAGGTAATTCATGAAAAATAAAACAAGGTCTTAATACAGCTGTTATGAACTTATTTTCTGAGTTTTTTTGTGTGTGCTTGTTTGCTTTGGGTTGTTTATTTCTTTCTCCCACTTTTACAGTCATCTTTTGGGCTTAAATTATTTTCTCTAATATTATTTTCACTAATAATGTGTCTTAATTCTGTGCTTGTTAATTTTTACCTGTCTACTGTAAATTTTCAGTTCTGGTTACCGTAAGACATATAAAATCATCTTTTGATTATGATAAGATATTTTGAAACGCTAGCAACTTAAAAGCGATTAAAAGAGAGGAAAAGATGGCAAACAAAAAACTCAAAACAGTAAGAAAACCATACCCCATATTCCTCCTCATGGTCTGAATTTTTCATGTCTCATTTCTACTTTTTTTATATTGCCTACCATTGAATATATTAATATTATGCCATTTTATGCTCTTCATATTAAGGATATGAAGGTGTATATCATGCATACTAGAGTACCCTGAATTTGCATTTTTACTCTTGTGTGTACCGTATCTTCCAGTATTTATAGCTAACTTACTACTGTCTCTTTCAGTTTGAAATACTCTTTTTATCACTTCTAGTCAGACAGGGCTGGTAGGATATATTCTTTGTTTTTCTTTTGCCAGGAAATATCTTAATGTCTCCTCCTTTGTGAGTGTGTGGGGATCACCAGGCAAGCATTCTACCATGGAGCTGCTTTCCCAGCCTTCCCTTTTCTTCATTAGGTGCAATATTTTGGTTGGCCAGCTTCTATAAACTCTCCACATAGAAGTCTGCTGTCAGATGAATGGGGACACCATTATATATTACTTGTTTCATTTTTCTTGCTGCCTTGAGAATCTTTATCTATAGTCTTTCGCCTTTAAGATATTCATTGTATGTTTTATGGTATATTTGGTTGACATGAATAGGACTATATTCTGTTACTGATTATTCTTCTTGATCTACTTTGTTATTGATCCCTTGTATCACATTTTTATCTAACAATATACCTGCAACTCAAGGAGTTGTTTGCTTTTACAAATTATTTTAATTTCCCTACATTTCTTTGTTAAATTTCTTTCTTTGTATTTTCTTAAATTTGAATTTCAAAAAACACCTTAAATTCTGCATTTGAGATTTCATACATACTGATTGCTCAGTTTCTGGCTCCTTATTTAGACCCTTAGAAGAATGTAAGGGTTCCTGAGAGTTGCAGTACCAACTGGCATCCTTAGCATCTGCACATGAAGGATTAAGTATCCAATTTGGGTAATCTGCTCTGTGTATGTGTGAGTGTGTGTATATGTGTGTGTCATTCCTCCCCCAAAAAGATTCGATTTTCCTTGGGTCTGTGGTCAGTGGTGCTGTTTCACCCCTAGGTGGCACCCTAAGTCCAAGTTTGACATGGTCCATGTTGGTGTCTTGTCACTTTCTGTTCTAGGGGAAGCTCAAGCCCAAATTTGTACCAAATCTGAAGTTGGTGTATTATTTAATCTGGGATGGGACGAGCCTCAAAGGTTAGTTCATCCCTGCAAGTCTCTGCCTATGGCTGAAGCGGCCCAAATGCTTCATCCATTTGTAATCACTGAGCTTTGCAGAATTCTGTGTGGCACTTGCACAACCAGCCCTAAGTTCCTAAGCAACAACTTGGTAACTCACTCCCTCTTCTTCCACTTAGTGGACAGAGATGCTCTGGGTTGTGCTGCCTAGGTTTGGCGGGGAGATGAGAAGAACGGTCGTGTGCACAAACACAAGGCTGGACAGTAACCCAGGGCCCACACAGCCTGCAGAGAGCAGTATAGCACGGGGGCAGGATCGAGGCCAAGCTGCCGTGGCCTCCTTGCTGTGCTTATGTCCTGAGACCAATGCAGACAGCACTTGATGGTGGCTGGACACAGTTCTCTTCTGCTGGAGCCTTGGGACTCCGCTTGGCAGCAGCATGGGTACAAAGGCTCTGTCCACAGGCGCTAGTCTGGGCACAGCGGCCTTGGCATCCACTGGTGAATTCTGCTGACTTAGCATTGAACTCCAAGGCAAAGCCCTGCACTCAATTCCCTATCCAGCTTCCTAGCAAATAGTCTTTCCCAGGCTGTGCTGCACAAGACTGGGGAAGGTGAGGCAGGAGCAGACCCTTGGTCCCAGGCTCACACTGTTCAGATGCTCCATCCAAGGGCACTCACTTTCCTGAAGCCCAGGACCAGGGGGCTTTGCAGGCCCAGCACTGTACTTCACTGTGGTCATCCTGGTACTGAGTTCCAAGTCTAAAGCACAGACTTGATTCTTTCTCCCCAAACAGAAGGAGATGTTTCTAAATGCTGTGCAGCTTGTAGTTGAGGAGTTGTGATGTGGGTACCTTTCCTTCCGGCCTTCTTCAGTGCTTCTTTGCTTATTATTTTGCTAAAACTGTCCTGTGATCTACCTTGTGAAGGCAGTTTTACAAATGAATAGCTGTTCAAACAGATTTTTCTGAGGAAAACTGTTACTAGACAGCACTGCTGTGCCTCTCCAGTCTCTTATAAGGAAGCTAATCCTATACACAGGACTCTGCCCTCATAATATATTCACGGCCCAAAGTCCGACTCTAATTACCATCTCTGAGCATTAGATTTCAATATATGAAATTCGGGAGAGCATGAACATTCATAACTATTCAAGAAGAAGACAGAGATAATCATTTAATATGAGCATAACAGAGATGGAAGAAAACTGCAATTTGTGCATCTAGCAGACTCCAGAAATTCAGTCATATTTCCGAAGAAATGATGATTTAACTACACAGAGTCGTTATCACCCAAGACCTAACTTACCTGCAGCCTTAGCACTAAACTGCTGCCCCTCAGCTCCTGTATTTCACCTCACCCAACCCAAGAGAAAACTTGGCAGTAGAGGCCAAGGACTTAAGTACATGGCACTCATAAAATTTACCAAAAACACCACTGCCTTCTGGGCCAGGACTGTTAGCTATTGTGCCTCCATTTTGAGTAATTCTGCATGTGCTACAAAGCTCGGCTGATTTCAGTGAGAATCCACAAAGTCTCTTCTTCCCTACTTCCCTTTTCTCCCGCAAGAAATAAAGTGCACAGTGAAATAACAGATCAATGCCACAACATGATGAACTGTTAAAAAAGAAAACTACAACTAACTAACTGAAAGTCCACTGCAGGGTTTCCACAGCAACCGGTCCATGACCCAGCTGGTAACAATTGAACATCCTCTTCCAAAATGCCTCAACAGAGAGGTTAGATAAATGACAGTCTTGGGGAAGGAAAAGAAATCATATTTTCATGCATGGAAATGTTCCTATCACAGTCTCAATCTATACCACACCATTAACATTCCTATTCCTAAATCTCTAAGAAAAACTGGGTAACTCTGGATATACACCTTGATAGTTCGTTGAGTTTTGAAAAGACAAAAATGCCAGTCAAGAAAAACTCTGGTTTTAGAAAAGAAATATGCTCTCCCAACAAACCATATTCTTAAACAAGCATAAGAGGTTATTTCAAGTAATCCAATCAACCCAGCAATTATAGGACTCCCCACTAAGACGTACATGTCTTCTCCTGCTGTGCATCTCAGAGAGCAACTTAAATACCCAGAATGTTCACTCCCAAGGTGGGGAGAGATAAGAAGGTGCCAACTGCAGTTTCCCCTCCAGCAAGGGGAACCAAACCTACTATTGTGCCAGGGAGATTTTGAACAAAGCACCTTTCCACCAAACCACAAGAATGAACTTTCCAGTATTTCACAAAGCAGCTTTCTAAACTGCCCACCCCAGCTGAGAATCTTGTATAAAAGAAAGCTACCCACGTGGTTTTACTCAGGCAAGAGGGATTTGCCATGGGAAAGGGAAGCTGTCAGAAGGAAGCCTGGGTATGTTTTAGAGGCTTCAGTGAGAAACTGAAACCTACCCATTTTCTGTTTCTATATAATCCCGGAAATAAACATCTACCTTGTATTTCAATGTAACTTTACTAGGCAGACTTCTCACCCTAAAAATAAAAGCAAACACCAGCTTGGAGACTGACACCATATTCCTTCAGAACACCAGTTTACAAGTGAACACTTTCCCAGTGTCATTGCCAAAACAATTACCAAATGTTCTTCCTCATGTGGTATTAACATTATTACTAGAACCTATTAAGGAGAAGTACATTTATATATATCCAGGTCAATATTCAATACATCCAGAGGCATACCCACTTTTCAAAGGAGGAAGTGTGGCTAACCTATGTTTTCCTTCAAGTTAACTTGTTCAGCCTTGAATTTTTAAAAGCACTTTATTGTTTGTTTTTTTGAGACAGGGTCTCGCTTTGTAGTTCAGGCTGGCCCTGAGCTCAGCCTCAAACTCACATCACAGCAATCCTCCTGCCTCTGCCTCCTGAGTGCTGGGGTTACAGGCGTGAGCCACCACGCCCAGCACTGTGGTATGTGGTACTGATTCCTGCTGGGGTGAATCTCCACGCCCAGCATTGTTATGTGGTTACCAGGGATCGAACTCCGGTCCTTGCGCTTGCAAAACAGCGCCGGAACCACTGAGCTAAATCCCAGGCCCTAAAAAAGCACTTTTAATACTGAATACCTTTAGCCTTTGGAGAAACACAAATAACTACACTGACACTCCATTTCATCCCAATTTGAATAGCTACCATCAGGAATATAAACATAAGTCTGGTGAGAGTAGAGGCAGTACAGTTTCTACACTGCAGATAGGAATACTATGGAAATAAGAATGACAGTTAAGAAACTGAAAAAAAACTACTGTATGACCCAGCTACAGCAATCTTTGATATACATCTAAAGGAATTACACAGCATATTTACTAATACCTACATATTCAAATTTGTGGCACAATTCATAATAGCTAAGCTGCGGAACTAGCTAGATGTCTGGTACCAGATGAACAGATGAAAAAATGTGTTGCATATGTACAGTGAATTATTATCTAGCCATAAAGAAGAATGAAATCACGTTATCTGCAGGGAAATGGATGGACCTGGATATCATCGTGTTAAGCAAAATAATGCAGACTCAGACAAGTATCACATGGTTTTTGGTAATACATGGAACACTTTTTGAAAAATGCTTTAGAAGGACAACATTAGATAGAATAGGTAGAGGCGGAGGAGGGTGAAGGGAGAATAAAGCAGAATAAATATGATCAAAATATATGCATGAAAACACATCAGAACTATAACAAGTACAAACATTGATCTGACTCTAGTAGTTCCCATTTCCTCCATTCAACTGGCAATGGTGATTCAACTTAGGATTCTAATCCACAACCTTGCAAAAGACTACTTGAGCATGAGAAAACTACACTGTGTCCAGCTTGCAGCAGAGGGTCTGACTGCTGCCGGCGAGCTTCGCGGGGACAGAGCAGGCACAGGACTGCAGGGGAAGCCACACCACACCCAGCAGCCACCAGCAACTCCCAGAGACTACCCCATAGCTGCATGACCAGGGGCAGCTCCCACCCTCAAGAATGCCTCTTTCTCACTGCAAGTGTTCCCATAGCCACTGCCAAATGCTTACACCTTCCTCACCAACACTAACCCCATGGAGCACCCCACCTCAGCCCAACAGAACAAACATTCATAAAAAACGCAATCATTGCCTTTGGAGATGGTGTGAACATCAGAGCACCATGGCCCACTCGTGGTACCAGAGAAGGCAGCCTAACACTCATTACTCAAGGCCAAGAAGGACTAACATCCAATTCACGAATTATCCAGGCCTCAGCTCCCCGCTCCTCTCAGTGGCCTCCCCTTTCTCATACTTTGATCAGAGAGGATTAAATGAGGAAGGTCAAACACCAGTCAGTTTGTCTAATAAGTGATCAGGGAATGAGTGTGAATTAAATTACTTGCCAAAAGAAAGCTTGTAAAGTAATTATGGCTTTCCCATATCTCAGGCTCTTTTCGTTTTGCATGTTGCACGACTTCCCTGATCCCATTACCACAGGGAAAGACAGGTCTGATCTTCATAAAGTGCTAACTACTGCTTCTTGGACTGCTATGGTTTGGATGACTGAGTTGTTCGTGTGTTTGAAGGTTTGGTCCCTAGGGCGGCACTACTGAGATACAGTGCAGCCTTTAAGAGGGGAGCCAGCCGGGCAGGTCACTTGCATGAAACAGCTCCCTGGGACCCTGAGGTCCTGCAGAAAGTAGCTGTTAAAACATAACCCCTGTCTAACCCGGTCTATTTCTGTTTCCTGGCTTGCTATAGGGTCCCTTCTTCTCATGCACCCCATCATCACCACAAGGCCACAAGCACAGCCTACACAAGGCTGGACTTCCAGCCTCCAAGAGCTACATAAACCTCCTGTATTTATGAAATTTGCTGCCTCAGGTTTTTTGGTGATAGTGACATGAGGCTAAAAAATAAATGCACTATTTATTGACAGCACACTGTGTGCAGGATACTATATTGAGGACAAAGGACATGAAAGAGTCTATCAAGATCCAGTCTTTCTGGGAGACCCTAGCTTTTAGAGGTCTCTCTCTTACTGCAATAATTTTCTGAAATAAAATCTATGCCTACCATTTACCAGCCAGCTCTGGTTTTCTTTTAGCAACGCAAACACGAAGCTTTTCTTGGTGCACCCAGTACTTCCCAGTTACTTCCTGGAGGAAACACTATTTTTAAAATCTTACTGTTTAGAAGCCCTGGGAGAAAAATGAAGGACTTATCAGTATTAACTTCCTGTAAGGGAGCCAAATAAAGATGAAAAACTAGGAAAATAAAGAACAACCATTACTTTATTAAAGAATCACACTTATACTTCACTTTTTTTTTTCTTTTCCTCTTTGCAGGGTTTTGACTCCAAATCAAAGCCAGAGGTCTGTGCATGCTTGGCAAGTATCCTGCCACTAAGCTATATGCCAACCCATATGTATAAAATATTAATCCCTATTTTAGGGACACAGAAAGGAGAAGAGGTGGAGGGAGAAACAAAAAATGAAGCTTCATAATGAATTTACAATAAACACTACAGTTCAACTTCTGTCTCAGGCATAGAATCCAAGTGCCTTGGAGGTACAGATTATCCTGGGATAGAATATAGTCAGACTCTACTGTTTTTCAGACATCACTATGGTCTGAAATATCCTTCAAAAACAAGGCTAAACAGATAGGAGTATAGTTCAGTGGCAGAACACTTGCCTAACATGAACAAGATCCTGGTTTTCAATACCAAGGACAAAACAAAACAGAAATAAAACTAAACAACAAATAAAACTTAAGGCTAAGTTAGAAATGTGAAAGTTGTCCTAGAAACAAAACAAACAATCCTAAACTATGCAGTATAATTGAAAAATACACAGAGGATATGTAAAAACTTTTTAATTTTATGATAGTAAGAGACATATTGCAATTAATCTCCTTCAAAATATTCTGTCTTACTTTGAACACACTTTCTCCACACTATATGAAGCATTTCTAGAAAGTATCATAAGTGTAGTCATGCTATCTATTGTGGTAGCCTCAATGTCCTGAAATGATTCAAAATGTTTACTGCTGCAGAGAAAAGAGGTTTGTAGGCTGAGAAAGAATAACTAAGGGTTTCCTTGGGCTTTCCAGTAAATCCTGACCTGAAGGAGTTAAAACTTTGCTGAAGGGAGCAATCAAGAGCATTAAGTGGGGAGAAGCTGATAGAGCTCTGAGGAAGTAGGTGCCTTCACTAAATTAGCTACCTCTCCCCACTTCCAATAAATGCAAAGGAGACAAGGAATGATCACATAAAACTCTTTCTTAATATATAAAATACATATGCCTATGCATCTATATACATATACGTACATGTATATAATCTTACATTAGGGTCACTATACTACTGCTCTAGATACACAGGCATCTCTTAATTAATAACCCAAAGTGACCTTGTATCAGAGGACGCTACAAACCTCCCCATACAAAGTCCAGAGATAAGACCCTGACAAGGACAAGCAGGCAGGGAGAAATCAAAGCCCACCTGGGAATGTGCATGTAGGTGATGGCACCCAGGATAGGGTCTTGGGGCCTGGGACCTGCTCTAAGACAGCCAAACAGGTGGCAACAAGCTGTACGGGGAAGAGTCCCTACCATAACCTGATAATAGGAAGCTAAGGACAAAGGCCCACAGGCACCCACTGAGGGACCTCCAGCCCTCACTTGACACAGGCAGCTTCTTTTTATTTTTTTTCCTTCTTACAAATCAAGTGTCTTCCTTTTTAACCTTCATTTCTTTAATACATCATCAGTGCTGAGTTGATGATCCCTGTTGGCTGCAGAGCCATGGTGTGCACCCCCAGACCCAATACTATTCGTGGTCAGAGACAACACTGTTCATGGGAAGAGCTACAAGGTGCAGAGTGACAGAGCTGGTAAATATGGGGGATTAGGACACACCACAGTGTTCTTACAAGCTTGAGTTTTTTCACTGGATGGCACTCAGCAGCAGGATTCACTGTATTTTTTATCACGTCTCACAAAAATACTTGAAAGACTTCCAGAACTGCTTCAGAAAGCATCAAGAATGATGGGATAAGTGTGTTCAAAGCAAAGTTACGTAATTTTGAATTTAGAGCACAGTTATGAAACTACAACAACAAAAAAGTCAATGAGGTGTTCATGGCAGAAGTGAGGATGGTACTAGCTAAACCACAAAGAACTGACAGTAAAAACAAGAGGAGGACCTGGGACTTGGTCCCAGAGCCTGCCAATCTTCTGCCTACGTCCATCTTCTCTTGTGTAGATGTTAAGTGGTTCTACCACAGCCTCTGTTACCTAGTGATCTAAAGGAGCAGGATGTCCACAGTGAAAATCCTGGAAAGCCGGAAGCTAAAAGTGGTAACAAGTGGCTAGGTGGCAGCATGAAGGTAGAGAGAATTCAACACATGCACAGAGAAGAGCAGGTATTATGAAGCAACAGCTGTACAGAAAGTCAGATGCGGCAATGAAAATACAAGAAGAAGATAACTGGAACAAAATCCAGGATCATGGGAAGAAGAAGAGCCAAACCATTCCAAGACTGCTACTTCACTTATACTCTAGGATTGAGGATATACACCACCCTGGGAAAGGATCAAGCTCCGTGGTGGAGGCAGCCAGCACTTTAACGGAAGCCTAGCTGGTGGAGTAGGTTCCAAATCACTAGACACATGCTGCATGGAAAGATGGCACAGGGACACAAAGGTGGCCATAGGATTTGCCCTCCATGAAATGAAGTCAGGAGCTGGAGGGGTCTGGCAGAAGTCAATGAAGAACCAGGTGTTGGGTCAATTACATCACACCCTCGACTCTTCTAATTACCTGAAAGGCCAGATCTTGGGCCAGAGAAAAGACTCATAGTCAGCCACACCAACAGAACTGCTTGCTACTGGGTGGAGAACTCACAGTCATCCACATCAACAAACCTCCTTGCTCACAGGCAGACAATTAACCAAACCACAGAGGGGGACCAGGTCAGAGACCTGCAATTGAACTTAGACTGCAATATAAATGGGACTGTGTGGATGCTCTCATTTTGTGCTTTTCCAACTGCCTAAGGTTTGTTCCAGTTATTTCTTTTTTCTATTTTGTTTTCCTTCTTTTTGTCTGTTTCCTTTTCCATTCTATTCTCTTTTGATTTTTTCTTCTCCTTTCTGTTTCATATCTCTTTATTTTCCCTCTCTCCATTTCTTTCTTTTTTCCATCTAGCATATAAACAAGAGGTATATGTGCAAAAGAGAGTGAGAAACTATTTTAATTTAAATAGTATCCTTCACAGGCATGTTAGAGTAACCTTCATCAAAACTGTATATCGAGATTCCAAATGTAAAGTAACTACTAACAAACTGACAGGTTCTTATAATCTCCCACTTCCTTCCATCTCTAATTGCATTTCTCTCCTTCTGCGTTCCTCCTCCAGCTACCATAGACTCCCTCAAACCCCCTCAAGGCTACCTAGCTCTTTACTCAAGCTATAAAAATAACTTCAACAGTGTGATCTCCTGTTTTTCTCATGTTTCTTTTCTCCCTCTCAGTGATTTATGCCTTTCCTCCCCACTCCATTCCAGTCTGTCGGTAATAGAATACAGTCTGTGAAGGGTGTTGATAAAAGAGTGAAATTGTTAAAACAAGTTCTAATATGTCTGACTGATGCATGGCTGGATCTCTTGATGCTGTTATAACTGTTTGGGAATCTCTTTGCAAAAACCATGAGTGGGTCAGAGTCTATTAAATGGAGGAGGACAAAGATGTACACAAATAATAAAGTGCAAACAAAGCCAAGATCTCTTCATTGGAAAGCAGACATTAAAGACATTATCTCCACGCTAATAGTAGTCTTTCCACTCTAATTGATTCTTAGTCCTCAGCATTAAAATAATGAATGAACAAACAAATGAACAGAAGAAAGAGTGAAAGAAAGAAAAAAAAAGGCAAAATGCTTCCCCAAACTCCCAACTCACCCAAAGAGACCCAAGGGGCACTGATGACAAAGAAATCAAAACCTAATGACTGAGATAAATGAAACAAAAACTCACCTTAAAAGAAAAGCTTATCAATATAATCGAAAAACTGTCTCTCTTAGTAGCAAAGCAGTTTCTGCAAATGAAAAACATCGAGAAACAACACTAAAGATGTAGATGCAACTTAAAGCTCAGACAATGTCCAACACTCACTCAAGGTCACACAGTCTAAGGCTAAATAAATACTATGCCAGTCTCCAGATTTCTGCTAGGTTTTTTCCCCTAGAGAGCTGACTGCTCAAATACAGTTCTCTTTGTTGAAATGACCTCGAGGGAAGACAATTCCAAAGGCTCATCTGTAATCAAACCTAGATTCTACATCTGCTTACCTCCTATTTTCCGTGTGTGCACTTAAGTCATTCTTCTGCTATTTCACCCTATTTCTGTCTTCTTTGTAATAGCCAACCCTGGAAATCAGAATCCACACTCCTAAGTTTTTTAAAGGCTGTGTGAGAAAGGCAATAATGTGACTAATTTTTGTATCTCATTACTCAGGAGAATGGGTAAAAATTAGAGGACCCTGTAGCACACACTCGGTTAAATGAAATCCTCTGGTTATTCAGACATGCCTTTTACTGGCTTAGGAAAATCCTTCCAAACTGCAGTCCTGAAAAGTTGCTCCAGGAAGTGGTACCCAGGAACAAATCCACCCAGACAAGCCTGTCCACTCCCAAATGATGGCCCCAAAAAGAAAATCCTCTGACAGCTGTGACTCCTACAGTGGTGGCTACCTCTGGAAAGCCAGCTTCTTCCTATCTCTGCATTCCAGATATATAACTGTTTCATGTTTTAAGTGTTTGTTTCATTCTCTAAAACCTGTGTGTCTATTATCTCACAGGAAACGACCATTACCTAGCAATGTTAATAAATAATATCTGTTGCAACTTACTAGCAAGTATTTTATTCTATTACTTTATTTTATCCCCAAATAATTTAATGAGACAGATTTTTCTTCCCCTTGAAAGTCCTATATTGCCAGATGCAGGAAAACAATAATGATAAATATACAAATATGTATTATTATGTAAGTGGAATCACTCTAGAGTTGTGCAGTGCACATTCTACACAGGAAAACATCTGCTTCTAGTTCTAAAAGGATCCTGAATCCTATAAGGCCTGAGAAAGCAACTGCGTCTCAATGAGTCGAAGCAGATATTGTTATTCTCTGCATTTTCAGGCTCTCAAGGGCGGCACCTGGTGAAGCAGAGATGCTAACCTGTATGACAGACAGACTGCATGGAAGTTAGATCCTGGGGTGTTTTCCTGCACCCCAGGACCATCCTGTCTTTCAGTGGTAAATTCTAGTGTACAGATAGCCAGTAGCACTGGGAAGTACCCAGATACAAATTCCACTGTCCTTGCTTTTCACCTTCCCCACCAAGACACCCTTCTCCACCAAGACACCCTTCTCATTAGTACCCAATGCATCCCCTTAAATCTCCAACTTTACACACCATTGCCCTGTTAACAGAAATCTTCCCCACTGTTTAGAGAACAGAACCCAAACCTAGTCCTTGTACATAGCTTCAGCCAAATTCTCCCTTCTCTTCTCACCTCTATATGAACCTTTAGAGCAGCCAGAGTTCACTTCCAGTTCTGAAATAGTAACTGACCCCTACTGCGTGTTACTTTGTCACTAACTGGTGAGCATGACACCATGCTGGCCACTAGGCTGTGTCTCCACAGCATCTTTTATGAAAGTTTCTGGTCACTTTCTGAAGCTGTTCTGGAAGTTCTCTCCTGCAGCATCTTCAGTTACACTGCCAGGCTGCCTCAACGTCCTGCATGGATTCAAACTTTACCTTTCAAGGCCATATTGACTTTGGGAGAGAGCAAGAAGTTGCAGAGTTGTCATATCGGATGAATGAGGTAGATGAAAACATACCTTTTTGTTTTCCTGAGCCTGCCTTTCTGTTGGATGAGAGCTGCATTCAATGTATTTCTAACCATACTCCCTAAAGACACTCATGAAAGAGGACTTCCGGAATTGCTTCAGAAAGTGGCAAGAACAATGGGATAAGTGGGTTCAAAGCAAGAAGGAGTATTCTGAGGAGAACTGATGGTAATGTTTCTTTTACTGCAATGAATTGTTTAAAATTTAAATAATTTAAAATTTAAAATTTCCACCCTTTGGAACACTCTTTCTCACATAAACTCTATTCTCTGTTAAGCAAGTGTGACCACATCCTTACACAGTCCTACATTTAACACAGGTCCATGACTTGCTGAAAGAAAAACCTTCTTGCTGTTGACCCTAAAGTCTGGGTGTTCTGTGTCCTTGCCAAGAATCAGTCATGTACTGCCATAGATTAACCTTTGAGTACAGAGCTATTTCAATGAACATTTTAAAATTACTTTTAAAAATTCAGGCCACTTTCTATCAAGAAGCATCTGAACTTGAGACTTCTCTCAAAACTATGATGGCATTCTTCTTTTTCTTATTTCTTTTTAACTGGTTATGTAGGAATTGCACATATTTCTTGGATAACATGCTTCAATACATGCGTACACTGTGTCATGCTTAAAAGTAATGTTAAACATCTATCTCCTCAAAGTTTCTTTATGGTAAAGATAAAAGCAACTAACAAAAGTTTAAAAGAAAAAAAAGTCTCTTTTCCCCAAATTTCAAGTAAGTGCCAAAATGGAAGCACAGACCACAGAGCTGATTATCTCTAGCAGACCAATGTGGCCTCAAGAAGACACATCACTGTGCCAAAAGGGCCCCCAGACCAGAGAGGCAGCCGCTGTGGAGCTCCTGTTCAGTTGGTAAGAAGACAACTTGAAGGCCCTGGATTTGCAGCCCCAGTACAGAACTGCAATTCTCTACTGAGCACCATGACCAAAAGGCAGTGTGGTTTCAGCCACAAGCATTGAGACTAGTGCTAGAATTCCCAAAAATCCTGCCAAAGAGGCCTTAAATGCACTCAGCCCAGGAAAGCCTAGTAAACCCATTGCACTCTGAGCCACTTATTTTTGCCCTGAGCACTTAAGAACAGATAAAAAACATGTAACTAACAAGATGCTTCTTTAGTGCAGCCTCCATTCTGCAAATGCAGTTCAAAGGGGAAAAGAAACAGCCTGGAGAAGTGGGCAGCCAGGGGCACACTGGCAATATGCATTAAACAAAAACCCTAAACTTACACCGGCCCTTTGATTTGGCAATTCTAATCCACAAACTTCTGAAGCAACAAGGCAAAGATGTAGCAACAAAATTTTATCCAGTATAAAAACTCTTGGAAAAGTAGACAAGTAAACGATGAAACATAAAATAACATACTACACAATCAGTTATAATGATGAGACAGGGCTGGGGATACAGCTTAATGGTAGACTGCACACCTAGCATGCACAAGGCCCCGCATTCAATTCCCCAATCTCATTAAACAAAACAAAAACACAAATGAGACAGCAATGTATTTACCGCCTTGGGAAGATCTGTTAAGAAAAAGTTAAATTTAAAATAAGGTGAAAGGGGACAATGTTGAGATTGTAACAAAAAAAGTAAGGAAACAAATTTTATATATATGGGGGGGTGGTAGGGTGGGTTGGGGCTATGGGAAAAAATGAGAATTAAGTTGTGTCTTATACTGGTACAAATCCCCATTATGGAGTGCAATCATGATATGTATATTTAATGTACCAATAAGGATAATTAAAAAAAAAAAAGTTAAATTTGTTGGTTGTAGACATATATAGCTATAATCCTAGCATGTGGGAGACTGAAGAGGGAGGAACAAGACTCCCAGCCAGTTTGGACTACATAGGGAGACCTTGTTTCAAAAAACAACAAAAGAAACTAGTTTCAGCTGGGTGCTCTGGCACATGCCTATAGACTCAGCTCCTTGGAGGTTGAGGCAGGGACCACTTGAGGGAAGGAATTCAAGATCGATGTGGATAGTGTAGTATGATTTCTGCCTCAAAAAATAAAAACAAAAAAGTTTTAAAATTTAGTCCCCCAAAATGTATCTTATAAAATACCCCAAAAGCAAGAAGTCAACATGATTCATTTGCATAACAAGTTATGTAAAGCCTTTTTAAGCTAGAAGTGGTGGCACACACAAGTAATCCTGGCTTCTCAGGAGGCTAAAGACAAGAAGAACTCAAGTTTAAAGCCATCCTGAGCAACTTAGAGCTTGTCTCAAAGTAAATTAAGAGGGCTGGGGAAGTAGTTCAGTGGTAGAGGACTTCTAGATTAAACCCTTAGTACCTCAAGAGGAGAGGTTTTCAATGGAAATTTTACATTAGAATACTAGATACCCTGTTGCCCTGTAAATGTCTGTGCCCCTTCTCTCACACTTGCACTGGCCCTCAAAGGGTATCGCCTGGGGCCTAAGCAACAGTAACCCTTGATTTGCGCTGTTTACTACAGGAGCCATTAAGCACATATGGCTATCTAAATATATCCTTTAAAATTAAATAAAATGTCAAACTAACCTTCTCAATCACACTATCTGTATTTCAACTCTCAACAGCTACATGTGGCTAGTGACTGCCACACTGCACAATGCAGATACGGAACATTTCTACCTTCCCAGAAAGTTCAAATAGAAAGCACTGCCATAAAGCTAGATGAATAGGGGGTAACATAGGATGTAACTAATGAAGAATGAAAGGAAGTTCATGTTGCCAGGCTGGTCTCAAGGTATAACACACCTAGGAGAGCAATTGTCAACAAACATTAGACTCTTTCTTCTCTCTGTTAATACAGATAACACTAGTCATTTACAATAAACACAAAGTATGCATGAAAGCTGAAGTTCAGAAGTGTTAACTTTTAGTCCAACAACGAAACCACTGCAAAAAGACCTGCACTTCTCCTTGCAAATAAATCCAGATCCAACTTATTTTCTAGAGGGGGAGGAAAAAAGCCTTTTCTTTAGTTTAGCTACAAATCAGTTATTAAAAAGTTTGATCAGCTGAGTGTGGTGGCACACATCCATAATCCCAGATTTTGGGAGGCAGAGGCAGGAGGACTGGGGCAAGATAGAGGCTAGCCTGGTTACACAATGAGCTCAGCACTAGGCTAAAACTACAAAGCGAGACCTGCCTCAAAAAAAAAAAAAAAAGAAACAAAGAAAAGAAAAAAAAGTAATTTCTGTCCTTTAAAAGTAAAAAGAACCATCACCCTCTCTTCATGAAAACAAATGTGTAATAAGTAAAAGTAAAGGGCTCCAATATTTGTAAAACGCCACTAGCTTCAATTTCGGAGGGCACAGAGCCATAAAAGTTGATACCTACGTACTTACGCACAGAGTGACATATACAGAAGAGAAAAAACAAACCACATTACTTAACAAACTCTAACAGTAGCATCTTCATTATCATAACATGTAACATCAACTCTCAATTCTGAAGGTAAAGGATAATGAACAAGAACTCCACCATCTAAATGAGAGGACCTCTGCCTGCTTCTGGCAACACACAAATCAATTCTCTTTGGAACAGAGGAAGCTTAATCATTTTAACTTTTTTAAAGTAATTTTCAGATTACCTAGCCAGAAAAATAGAGAATTTCTACACTCCTTCACTTGGCTTCCTCTGCAGTTTATATACTTTACACAGCCACAGCACTTTCCAAAACCAAGAAAGTAACACCCACCAGACTAGTAGCTGAAGATTTTAGTCTTCTAACCATTTTCATTGTATCTAATATTATACTTAACTGGTTTCTAAGCTGATGAAGATCAATAAAGGTAAAAGAAAAGTTATTTACAACCCAAGGATGCTAGCAACAACAAAAATTTTAATTGCGATAGGTAATTAAGTCAGTAACATATAATCTTGACAACAACATTAAAAAGGGACATTTTTGGCTAGTTATTTGCTATGTAGTACTTCTGACATTAAACATTTTTTTTTTTCATTTGGTAGAAGGAAGCACAGAAATGTCTCCTCATTTTGATTTTGGAAAACAAAGCATAGAAAAAAATGAAACTAGTTTTATTTGACTATAAGATATTAAGGGTTCAGTAAAAAAGACAACTACTTTTCAGAAGATGAAAAGGAAATCTTCATAAATTAAGGACAAGTTAAGCATAAACATACACATAAACATGTATGTTGGTATACATACATACACACATATTCTACTTGAGATAGATATCAAATTTGTGTTGCTCTGGCTTTCAGCTTCAAATGTCCTACAGAGAAGATAACCAAAGTCCTCCAGGAAAGATAACCTATCTTATTTACACCTCATAAACCTCACCAGCTCAATAAACACTACCAGGTACCTTTGAGATAGGACTGATTAATAGGTATAAAGCCCAGTGACACAAATCTCTCACCTGCAGTTGGAATTTTCCATCTTCCAAAGTCCTATGTCCAAAGTTTAATAATGATGTAAAATATATTTATGTTTACTAATAGTTAAACATAACCTAACTGAATGCTTTAAAATCATACACATGGTGGTCTTGGACTTAAACTATTACTCTAGAACTCACAATAGAGAATTTTCACATTTTGACAAAGGTCCAATTCTCACTGAGAACAATTCCCCAAATTTTCATTTTCAATGAAATTTTTTTTCATTGAAATGTTTCAATGAAAATTTTCAAATTTTCAAATTTTCCCCAAAATTTCATTTTTTGTGAAAAAAATGGCTTTTTAAAATTGCAAAAATGATTAGTTATTAGCCTAACCCATAAAATAATTTTTGAGAACATACTAAAATAATAGCTAGAAAAAAGTATCAGAACAATTCAAATAAAGTATGAAAATATTCACAGAAGTGAAATGCCTAACAAGCATACTATTGTAAGTAACGTTCCTATTAAAGTTAACTCAAATCTTGTAAGACAGATGTTATCTCAAAATTTTACACTTTCATGAACTTAAAGAGCAGCCCCATGGTAGATCTGTTCCCTGCCACAAGGGTATTTTATATTAAACACATAACAATGTTTTAAACTAATTTAAAAATATGCCTGCTGGTTTGAAAGCAATGCATATAGTCACATGGGACAAATGATATAAAATTCAGCTAACTTTATTACTGGTATACATCTAGAGTAGACCAATGCTGGCTTGAAAAAGAAATAACCAAAAAGAAGTTAAATATGAGTACCTGAGTTTTCCTTCTGTTTCCTCTTTTCTCATTTGGATAGATGAAAATTTAGGGGTGAAAGGGCTAAAAGACTGGAATCACATGAGAAGCAAAGGATCCCCAAAGAGCTACTGTAACAACACATTTTCATCAATGAAATTGACTATAAATTTAGATCTTTCCTTCACCTTTCTGACATCAATTTGGGGATCAGAACATTCAGATCTTTTTACATTACTGGAATTAGAAGAGAAAAATTATATTCTTAACAGAAATCTATTAAAATGACATTTGGAAACGCTAATCTTCCCTTAACATTGAGAAACACTGGACGAACCAAACCTGTCCAAACTCAAAATTTTTTTTTTTTTTTTTTTTGGAGACAGGGTCTCGCTTTGTGGTTCAGGCTGGCACTCAGCTCAGCCTCAAACTCACATCACAATCCTCCTGCCTCTGCCTCCCGAGTGCTGGGACTACAGGCGTGAGCCACCACGCCCGGCACTGTGGTATGTGGTACTGGTTGCTGCTGGGTGTGGGTCTCCACACCCAGTATTCTTATGTGGTTACCGGGGAATTGAACCCGGGTCCTTGCGCTTGCGAGACAGGCGCCGGAACCACTGAGCTAACTCCCCGGCCCCAAACTCAAAATTTTTAACATCTCCCTCCTCAGAGCCAGTCCTTCCTCCTCAATTCTCCCATTTCTATCCACTACAAAGAGGTTTCACCCAGGCACTCATCTCTGAATCAACTCTGAATCTCCCATTCCCTATATCATTAGGTACACAATTCTGCTGCTGCTGCACTGGGTTCTTTCCACAATGACCTTTCTCTTACTGTATCAGGCAAGCAGGTAACTCAAAGACCTTTCAACAGTTTTGCTTGGATTAGTCGTCTTGGTCCAGTCAGAGGGTCTGAGTCTGGGCAGGGGAGAGCAGCAAGGTAGCTTCTGTAGCTACCACTCCCATCCAAGATTGCATACCCTGACTTTCCCTAAACCAGTGCAACTGGTCTCAGTAGCTTAAACCCTTCCTACTGCCATGTCAACCCCCCCCTATATCCAGTGTTCTGAGGTCACTTTAATCAGGTGAGCCTACCACCCAAAATCTGGCACTAATGTTAAGATTCAGAACTGTCTGAACCAGGCTATTTTCTTGAATAAATCAAGTGCACTCTCTATGGCTCAAATAAATCTTGTCCTTTTTCCCAGGCCTTTCTTACTGTCATAACTCCTGCCACAAACTTCTCTGTGTTTTTGTAGTTTGCCCCTGAAACAGTCCCAGACCACCTAGGCTAAAA
>PVIR01006336.1:0-66458 GCA_004026965.1 Petromus typicus
GGGAACCGCTCAGGTGACATCAAAGCCTTTGTCTTTTACTGACTGGCGTGTTTCGCTTAAGGTCTTTAAGGTTCACTTGATTTCTTTTCTTTTTTACTTTTTATTTTTGGAGCAGGGTCTCCCTATGTCGTCCAAGCTGGCCTGGAACTCACTATGTATCCTGTGCACCACCAGGCCCAGCCTTCTTCCCTTTTAAAGGGGGGAAGCAGAGAAAACACTTTTGCCATCAGCGAGCAGGGGCTGCTGTGGTCGCTCGGCCCTTGTGGATAACGTTGCTATGGAATGAGTGCTCACACATCTGCTCAAGTCCCAGGTTCCAGTGCGTTAGGGTCCACGGCCAGGAGGTGAGCTGCAAGATTACATGCTGATTGTACTTCTAATCCTTTTTCACTCTCTTCTTTTCACTTTTGGACGTCAAGCCCCAAGGCTTTGTGCATGGCCAGCAAATGCTCAAGCGCTGAGCTACAGCCCCAGCCCTGATGTTAACTTTTTGAGGAAACTCTGCTGTTTCCCAACATCTGCACCGTTTTACATACCCCCCAGCAGAGCGTGACAAGGTGTCTGTTCACATCCTTGCCAACACCTGTCATTTTCTGTGAGGCTTTTTGTTTGTTTTTGGCTAGTAGCCGTCCCGAATGATGTGAGGACATTTTTAAATTAGTAGTTACTTTTATACATTGCTGTAAGCAAGAAAAAGAAACCGAGATGAGAGATAGAGATAACGTTTGCAAAACACACAGAGACTTAGCAGGAAAGCTTCACTCTCAGGGGAGGGACTGTGTGACCAAGGCAGGGTTCTTAATCTCGCGGAGGGAAGTGAAACGGCAGGTGCGGGTTTGGGAAGGACGGGCCTGGAGCGGCAGTGCGCAGCGCCGCGTCTCCAGGCCATCCCTCCCTGTCCACAGAACTCTCCCGCTCAGTTCTGAGCAGCTGTGTCTTGCGTAGGGTTTTGTTTCAGCATTAATATCATTTCAGGATTCATCCAAAATGGCCATTGATTGGATTTATGCATTCTTCTCTAGAAAAATAAGGTAGTGAGTGGTGTGTTTTGGGGAAAGCCTTTGAAGTATTACTTTCTTCTTAATATAAAAGTCACAATGCAATAAAAGCTTAGCTTTAGAATATGTTCCATGGAAATAAGAGAGAAGGGGGAAAAAGTCCTGCACTATGAAGAAAAATCAAAGCCGTTTGGATAAATTTTACTTCCTGCTTCATTTCATTTCTTTCATTTTGTAAGAAACCGGAATAACTTCCTGTTACACTGCCAGATGGCCAAAGCGACTTCGCGTGACATCGCCCACACGCGCCTCGACGAAGCCGGAGCAGAGCAGCCTGCGTTTCTGGACTAAATAAGAGCTCCCAGAGTGCCTTCTGCTCCAGAGCAGAACACGAGATGCGAAGCTTTCTGTGCTTTCTGAAATGTCAAGCTTCTGCTGGCTTCTGTGGTGCAGCCACTCCTGTCCCTGCTCCTCACTGCTCCAGCCGAGGGTCCCAGCGGTGGCTGCAGGACGGGTCGCCTGGAGGAGTTAAGTCCCCACGCCTGCAGCCCCCTCCAGGGAGCCTGAGCTGATCTAGGCCCATGGTACCTGAGTGCCAGGATTAGAATGTGCAGCCCCAGCAGAGAGCATGAAATATACACATTTGATCAAAATAGGTGCTATTCAGTTTTTCATTTTTCACAATTCAATTCTTGGTATGATCAATCTACATTTTCAAAACTGCATTTAGGATTCTAAATCAGGCTTTGTATTGAGGTTCCAAGTTCTTCTCTTCAATGACCAGGTGGCCCAATTTTATTTTTTATCATTTCTTTATTTTATTTGTGCATTTATCTTGCTTGGTATGCTAGTCTAGAACTCTCGGGTTAATGAGATCTTTCTGCCTTAGCCTTCCCAGGGGGTGGAACTATGGATATCCAACACTGCACCCAGCAGGTAGCCCCATTTTACATTAGTAATATGTACTTCTCAGCTCTGATGTCCACAAGCAAACAAGGGGTTCCTAGCAAGTGGCAGCAAGCTGCAGATCAGCCAAAGGACCGACTCAGCTGGCACGTGCTTCGGGGCTGGTGAGCGGAGCAGCCACGTCTAGATGCAGTGTTGTGGAGCTCTGCCTGGCCTGGGTCCTGGCGTCCTCGGGTAGCGCCTTTTCCTTCTGGTTAAGAGTGGCTGCCAAGTAAGAAAGAAAAGCTAGTGGCAAGGTACGTAGATATACATTAAAGTGTCCCCTTGTAGAGCGTTCCCACGCCTGTGTGACTCACTCATCTGCGCTCCCCCTGGGCCTCTCACGGCCTCCACCCTCTCTGGAATTGGTCACCTTTCTATCAGTGGGTGGAGGAAACAGAAATAGCAAATACTGCAGTTCTCTCTCCAGCCATGCAGCCACATAGCTGAGACTCTCGTGTTATAGGGGGCCGGAGGTTGTGGGGTGGGTAGGACAATGGGAAAAAATGAGAATCAAGTCATGTCATATCATATACTGGTACAAACTCTCAATGCTGAAAGTGACTATGATGTGTATGTATAACGTACCAATAAAGATTTGAATTTTTTAAAAAAGCAGTTACAGATCGTCAACAAATGCGGGAGCTGTGTTCCAACAGTAAGGAAGGAACTTCATGAAAACAGGTGGAGGACTCGGCTTCGGGCCCTCACTTCAGCCTCTGCTCAGTTTGTAACCTAGGGCTGCTGAGCACCTGGGCTGCAGCCAGCGGGGTTACAGCGCTGGGTGCTGAGCGCTGATTTAACCCTCAGCCCGAGCGCAGGAGGAGACTTTGGGTGCCGGCTACACTGTTCAGGGGACGGACTCCTGATGTCCACAACTGAAGTTCTCTTTTGGGGCGGAGGACACAGACCACTGGCCGTGTCTTTGCAGGTTGCACATCTGGGGTGCTGCCCTGGTCCTCAGCTTCCCTGCCAGCCAGAAGTGAGCAGTTGAGCTCCACCAGGCCCTTCGCCATGATGAGCCAGCCAACCATGGACTGAAACCTGGCAGATCATAAGCCTGAGAAACCATTTCCTCCTTGAAACTGTGGGTGTTGGATGTCTTATCTCTGCAAAGCTGACTAATGCCACTGCTGTGTCAGGCAGGGTGTGACGTGAGGAATGACAAATGACGTTTACTTACTGCCCCAGCTTTTTCTTCTCCACAGTGTCCTAACTTGAGAGAATTGTGTTGGTGCAAATGCACTCTAAACAGGAGCCAGAATGTGGCTCTTCTCAAAATCTAAGCAGAAAGGAAAACAAACACCTCTCACAAGATCCTCCCCCGCAGCACCCATTTCCCAGCCAGTTTTCCTCATTGCGAGTTTCGCCTTCCTACTTTTCTTGGGCTTTCTCTGATTCTTTATACTACTAGGAAAATCCCTCCCACCAAGATGACTTCTTCCCTTCGATACCCTGCGCTTTTGTTGTACTACCTTCCCCAAATCAGAGTTGCAGTATGCCTCCACTTGACTTATTTAAATTCAATTCTGCAGCCCTCCTTTAACAACAGATAGGAATAACAAACTGTAAAACGCATGTGGCACAGCCTGCCTTCGTTGCCAAAACCATCCAACCACAAGTGACAGAGAAAAGGGAGCGATGAATCCACCTGCCCCTCAGTGTTCACGTTTCTCCAACCTTCCTACTTCTCTGTGCTTAGAGTAATTCTGCTACTAACTATATTAATTTTTCATATATCACGGTCCCTAAAAATATGCCAATGACTGCACCAAGCATCCAGTCGAAGAAATATTGGCATCTGTCACCTCAGGAAACATTGGCTCGTTGGGTGGCAACATATTCGTCTTCACTTTCAAAGATTTTCAAGGGTCACTTTGATTCTGTGAAATTTTCTCTTCAAAAGTAGTGACTTTAAAGGAACACAGAAATAGCTTGGTGGCACCGTAAATGCAAGGTCCTAAGTTTAATTTGTGGTCCTGGGGAAAGAAATAGGGGTGACTTTAGATAAAAGGTCAGCAAACTTTTTCTGAAAAAGGTCAGAAAGTGAGTGTTTTCGGCTTGGTAAATTCTGTTACAACTACTCAACTCCACCACAGTAGCATGAGAGTAAATATAGGGCTATAAATACACAAAAAATGGACACTGCTATGAACAAAAAGCTTTATTTACAAAAACAGATGATGGGCCAGATTTAGCTTTTCCTTGCCAATATCTGCTTAAGGTAATGTGTCACCTGAGAGCCCCCTCCGGCTGGGCATGACTGTGCACTCTGGGAAGCCGAGGCAGGAGGATCACAAGTTTGCTTAGGCTGCGACTCAATGATTTAGAGAGAACTTATCTCAAAATGAGAACGGGCTGGGAATGTACCTCGGTGCTGGGGCCCTGGGTTCAGTCTCCCGTGACAACAGCAGCAGAGTACGCTCAGAGGCCTCCGAACAACAGCTATCATCAAGAAACCAAATAATTTTTTAAAAAGCTGCCATGGCTTTGGGAGGAAAAGTGTTTCGACACTGTTGGTGAGGGTATAAACTACTACGGGTGCTGTGGAAATCAGTGTGCAGAGACCTCAAAAGTCTACAGTTGCAAATTCCACTGGACCCAGGCCTTCCCCTTCTAAATATCTTTCTGAAAACGATAAAGGCATTGTATTATAGTGACACACAAGTGGCCTTGTTTAGGGCACACAACTGATTATAGCTCAGCCATGGAAATGGCCTGCATATTCTACAGGTGAGTGAATGAAGAAAATGTGGTATTCATGCACCTGCTCATCCATAAAGAATAGTACATTTCAGTCATCTGTAGAAAATGGACACATCTCAAGACCACAGTATTAAGTGAAATAAATCAAACACATCAACATGGCTTCTCCTATATGACACATCCAAAGTAAATATACTTTAAACAGGAAGGTAAAGGTACCTAATATGACGTAGGGAGATAAATCCTTTTCACATGGAAAGGGAATCTAGAGATGGGAGGAGGAAAAGGGAAGAAAAAAGAATTAAGATGTGTTGTGTACACGAATCAGCTCCCTCACGTATCAGCTCCTCAAATGAACGTAATCATTACGTACAGTAAACATGTCCTAATAAAGACAGAAAGGACAGAACTAACCCGGTTCTGCTCCCTGTCTTGGGAATCTGTCCATTAAAGCGAGGTGAAAGTCACGTCCTGAGACTGACAGCGGATGACTCTCTCTGAAAACATGCCCAGCACACCCTCTCCAGACCCTGCTTCGCCCCTCCCTCACATCCCCCTTCCCCCACGACGGCAGTCCTCAGAGGGAGCGGTGAGCATCTACACTGGAGGAAAGGAGCGACTTCCTAGGAGCGGCGAAGTCTGCATGGCCGCCCCTAATTGCACATTCTAATTGGCCTAGAGAGTGACTTCAGCGTTTCCTCCCCATACTCTCACTAAGGTCTGTTACCTTATTTTAGGCTTATGTGTAACTAAAACCAGGGAATCAGAGAGCAGAAAATGAGGTCGGTTTATAATACCTTTCAAAGTAATAGAGCCTTCACCTCCTAAGAAACTACAGTATCGGGAGGGGGCTGGTGTGCAGCTCAGTGGTGGAGGACTTGCCCAGCGTGGCCACGGCTGCGCGTTTGATCCCCAGCACCCCTCAAAAATACACATTACCAAAAAAAATACACATTACAGTTTTCATTGATCACACAGCAGGCTGCGCTCCCTGTGACTGCCTTTGGAGGCAGAAGAGAATCTGTGGACAGAGTTACTCTCGCAGTTTCGTTTCCTCGCACACAGACCGCCCTAGAGAGCGGGGAAGGCTGTGGATATTATTCTTCCAGTGACACCTGTGAATCTGGGGACTGGCTAAGCCATTTGTAGATGTATCTGGGAAGGACGTGCACACATAGTTTGATACCATACATGAAGAAGGGGGAGCCGGATCTCTCAGGAAAGCGCTCTTCACGAGGACAGCGTGGGCTTTCACAAAGAGCGACAAAAAAGAACAACTCAGTTCTTCTAAAACAGTTTGTCCTCTCTCAGTGTCTCATCTTTTAAGAGTTATGCAAAAAAACTTTTTCAGAACAGAGGATCCAGAAACAACCTCAGCAACATTCAGCAATCCGATCTTTGACACAACGGCCAAACACACCGGAGGAAAGACAGCCTCTTTCACAAGCCCTGCCGGGAAAACTGGTTATCCACGTCCAAAAAATGAAGGGAGAGAGACACATATCTCTTACCATGTACTAAAATGGAATAAAAATGGATCAAAGACCTAGATACTAAAACCGAAGCACGGACTCCGATGGAGCTACAACCCTTGAGTACGTGTCTCAAAAAAAAATCAAGTCAAATGCATTGTATCAAGTTTTTAAAAGAGGAATCAATGAACACAAAGCTTTCAAGCTATTTCTCAGGTAGAGGACCAACGATACACAAACTAAAAAAAAAAAACCAATAAAATCCAATTAAAATATGGACAACTGAAATTAATAGACACTCCTCAGTAGTACAAATGGTCACTGAACATATGAAAAAAATGTTTAACATCTCTGGCCAGTGGAGAAGTGCAAATTGAAGAAAGGATGAAATTCTTTCTCTGAAAGCGTGGCTATTACCAAGACATCAGCTAATAACAAATGCTGGTGAAGATGTGGGGAAAAGGGAACTCTTCTGCACTGTTGTTGGAATGTAAACTAGTACAACCACTATGGAAATTAGTATGCAGATTCCTCCAGAAACTAAAAATTCCATTGACCCAGCTACTCCTGTTGTAGGTATCTTTCCTGAAAGAGTTAAAGACATCATGTTACAGTGATAATGTGTGTATCCTTGTTCATATGGCAGCAGCACAATTTATATTGGCTAAATCTCAGAACCAGCATATATGTCCATCAGGAGATGAATGAATAGTGTAAAATGTGGTATTTACACACAATGGAATACTGCTCTGCCAGAAAGAAGGATAAACATGAATCATTCATGAGAAAATGGATGAACTCCTGGGCCTGGGTCATGCCTGATGTCCCAGCACTCAGAAGGCAGAGGCAGGAGGATTGCCTCTAGTTCGAGCTTTGCCTGGGCTACATATGGAGTTCAGAGCCAGCCTGAACTACAACGAAAGACCCTATCTAAAAAAAAGAAAAAAATGGATAAACCTTGAGACTACAATTGTAAGTGAAATTCAGTTTTAAAGTTAAGATTTACAGAACAGGATTAAAGCTGATTTATGATGGTTTTTTAAACCATGCAAGAAAAAACTTTTGAGGTTTGGAGATTGTTTGTTACCAGATCACATACCTATCCTATTCTGACTGATACAAATATATTTACATTAAAATACATGTGGTGCTACGCGTTTTTAAAAACAGCTATGGGGTATTATATTCTATAGGCCTACCATATTTTATTTAATCCTCTCTGTCTGTTCTTGGCAATCCAAAATGATGATGCCATTTCTGGGGATATTTGACATCTGTCTCTCTAACTGAATTTCTTGATTATAAATAGTTTACCATTTGTTTCTGCTGGATGTTGTAGATACACAACTTATCTGTTGTAATAGCAGAATCTCTGCTCTCTCTTTTTCAAAGCCTCTAACTTTTACTTCCTGCACTTGTCTGGCGCGTGTGTGTAATTGCCCCTGGAATCATCTTTTAAACAATAGCTGCTTTGTCAGATCATACCAACATCGTGATCCTCTTGTACTCGGCACCTATCACACTGACAGTGTCCTTTGTTGATTAGTTTGAGCTCTTCCTAGTGTTGTTGAGATGAGCAGTCTCAGGGGAAACTTGGACATGCGGGGTGTTAAGTGATTGAGTCTAAATCTCAGCTAAACCTTCTGTGCTCGCTCTCACCCGAGCAGCACAAGCAGGATGCTGCCTCCGCACTTCCGGGTTGCTGCAGAAGTCCGGGTTTCTCCCTCAGCCTCTGCTAAACTCCAGACTCCTCACTGCTGGGCGGGAGGGAGACTTCTGACTGCCCTGGCTGGACACACCTGTGTGCCTAGAGACTGCTGTCTGTGTTGACACACAGAGTAGCTTCATTTCCAAAGGGCGGCAGCGACAGTTCTGGTCTTCACCAAGGCTCCCAGACACTGCCCCGGGCACTGGAACAGCACCTCTTTCCTGCAAGCTAAGGACAGGGGTTCAGGCTCCTGAAGAGGCCCCCAGTGACACTGGGAGGGTGGCGCAGAGGAAGCAGTCTGATCACTCCTTACCGATTTTCGCTGGGTTGAGCGGAGGTGACAGGAGGCCGTGTGCCTTCTATGAAGTCTCACGTGTGTGTTCATTGTCTGAGGCTTTGGCCTGGGCGAGGCTGCTCCTCTCTTGGCCCGTGGTGAGAGACAGTGAGCTAGTGACCGGACTGACTGTGTCCATCGTTTAATTTCCCAGCTTCCTGGTGCTTCGGCTGGAGCGTGGGATAGAGGAGCCAGGAAGAAATCCCAGATCACGGGTACCTGAACTGTCTGAGTGTCCTCCTCTCTGCCACTGTGATACCTCCTCAGGTCTGTTCTGTCATGTCCAGAACTTTTTGCTGTTGTTATAAAACCAAAGTCTTAGAAATTTTATTTGGCTTGAGTACTGGATGAGTCTCAACATCTATCCTGATGTATTAAAATGGAAAGAAATCCAAATATTGAGCAATACTTCTATACAAGCAATAAACCTCTGATGTGGCACATTTAATATATTATTTGAAGCTAATACTGAGACACACCAGGTCCTTGATTCAAAAGGGTAGACAGAGCTGAATCCATCAAAAAGCCTGTCTCCTCAAGATCTGGTGGGAGCGAAATGCCACCTTGGCCTCCATCTCCTTTGGTGGCACCCCTTCGCCCCACCACGTCCCCCACCTCCTCCTCCAGGTCACACCTCCCTGGAAGCACAGGGCAGCACCGCCACGATGGTGCCCGCAGACCTGTGAGCTGCCTCCGTGTTGCGTGCTCATTTACAGACGCTCCCAGGAGGAGGTACGTGCGGTGTGTGCAAGTTCGCAGCTCAAATGTTACAGTGGGTTGGAGACCTACTGTAAATTACATGTGAATAAAGGGTACATAAAAGGAGTGGAAGTTGAGAGGGAAAAGTCACACTCCTACAGACATAACAATGAATTAGAAATAAAAAGGAGTAAGAAATGTCCCTCAGAAAGAAAGCAGTGAAGTGGATGACAGGTTGTTTAAAAGCACATCAAGGAAAAAGGAAAGAGATGAAAATTAATAAACTGGGGGTGTGCACACCTGTAATCCTTGCATTCAAGAGGCAGAGGCAGGAGTATCATGGGGAGACTGAGGCTATTCAGTGAGTTCAAGACCAGCCTGAATTACAGAGCAGGATCCTATCTCAGAAAAAACAAAATAATTATTTTTAAATTAAGAGATAGGAGATGGAAAATATGGAAAACATAACAAATGCTGATTCCGAGGAATTGAGGACCCTGATAGAGAATTTTAAAATATCGAAGTAAAACAATTTTCCCCCAACATCTGTCCGGAGCATACTGTCCAGACACAGGATCAGCCAGCTAAGATGTGTCCCAGCCTCTTTGCAATGAGGTGTGGCCGTGTGAGTAAACTGTAGGCCATGACACACGGGCAGGAGTGCCTGCGCAACTCCCAGGATTTTTCCTTAAAAGGACTAGGCCTGTGTCTTCTCAGACTCCCCCCTTCACAGGGGCAGATAAGGTTGACAAGTTTAGCTAATAAAAATAGTGGGCCCAGTTCAAACTGAATTTCAGAGAAATAGCAAATTCATTTGTAGTATGTCTCTCAAAAAATAATTTCTTAGTATAACTTTCATGCAATAATTGAGATGTATTAAAATTTTGTTTCTCTGAAACCAGTTTGAACTGGGAGTCCTAAATTTTATCGAGAAAATTTTTAGTAAGAAAATCTCCCTGTTCATAGTGGGGGACAGCTGTCATCACAGCACTCAGAAGGTTGATGTGGGGTTGCAGTGAGTTCGAGGCCAGCCAACACTTTGTCTCAAAAATGCACACACATAGCAAGTTTTGCATAGAAAGGAGGCTGAGGAAGAAGACCGGCACTGTAGCAGGATTGAAGGGTCTGCCTTTGGGCCTTTATCTGAAAAAGACAAAACATTCCTGTGGCCGTTTCTTTTTGTTTGCTCAGGGTTGTATGGATTTTTGTTTTGTTTTCATTGAGTCAGGGTCTCACTGCATAGCTCAGAGGCCAGCCTTGAATTCTCAGTCCTCCTGGTGGGCTTACAGGGGTGTAGCCATCCTACCTGATGCCTTCCCCTCTTTGTGTAAGTACTGTGATATTCTGAAGGTGACTGGTACAGAGCTCAGTCCTAAATGTTGTGTGAAAGCTTGGTTGTAGCTCCAAGGACTAAAAGGATCTACTGTGTTTCAGGAAATATTGAAAGAATAATTAATTTGGGGGAAGGGATTAAACTTGGGATGTAAAGAAAGATCCTACATGCAGATCAGAATGAACCCTCTGGAACAGGGATTGGCGAACTCCCTTACACGGACCAAAACTATCTGCCACTTATTTTTGTAGATAAAGTTTTATTTATATCCATGTGTTGTCATCGCATTTCACTATAGAGGAGAAAGGTGTGCAGTGGTAAAATACACGCACAGCCGTGTGGTATATTCCATCTGACCACCAACACGAAGGAAGACATCGCTGCCCTCAGACTTCTCATAGAACTGAGTGATATGAAAGAGTTTTGAAGGAAAAAAAGGAAAGAGAGAATGAGATTTAAAAGATCAAAACTGTGTTGCCATTCTAATTTAAAAGCAACCAGGGCCTGGGGATTTAGCTCAGTGGTACTGCCCCTACCTTGCAAGAACAAGGGCCTGAGTTCATTCTCTAGTACCACCAGAAAAAAAAATCAATAAAAGCATTTGAAAGGTAATTCCAAATATTTAATGATTCAGGAAAATATGATCATTTTCTTTCTCCCCAACAATGATATATGAAAGTATAATCTACTGAGGTGATTCAAAATTGATACAAAAGGACTGGTAGTGAAAATTGAAACAACTGTGATTTTTATTACTAAAATAATATAAGATATAAATGTTACAGCTCTTGAGAGGAAAGCACTATCGCAAAAGATAGTGTGAAAGATAATAACACTCCAAGAAAAGAGGCACGATAAAAGTGAGGCTAGTACTGGAAGGTGAGAAGAGAGAGGAGGAAAGTACAATTGCTCTCCTCTCTGGTCGAGGGAATAATATTCTTATGCTTTTTAAGCTGCCCGATGGAACGGTTGAGAGACTAAACAATCAGAAGCAGAAGGTGCATGCAACTAACACACCCACCAAAGACGGAGGCCCAGTTTATGAAGAGCCCTGTAGAAAAGAAAAATAGAGAATTCCCAAAAGAAAAAATACACGTAACCACTAACTAGTCATAGGAAAGATGCTCAGTGTCACTGGAATGACAGGAACACACATGCAAAGAATGAAACCAATTAAAGCCCATCAGACTGGCAAAAATGAATTTGGAAAGCCTGGGGATCTAGCTCAGATGGTACTGTGCCTACCTTGGAAGCACGAGAGTCCGAGTTCGATCCCCTGTACGGTAAAACAAACACATAAATAAATTTAGAAACCTGAGGTGTTGAAGTGTTGACGAAAACAGGAGCTTTCAGTCCCTGCACGTGCGCAAAGCTCTTCTCTCTGCACCGAGGGGAAGCAGACGTTTATAAAAGCCCAGTATGTGGTTACGACTTGCTCAGGCCCAGCTCTGGCTACCTGCCTGGTCTGAGATGACGGTTATCTCCACCTCCATACCCACAAGGAGTCTAATACTGAAACTGCCCTTGTCTGTGACATTCTGTTCATCCAGTTGCTCAAACCCCAAATTCCTGAGGTAGCCTTGACCCCCCCCTCCTGTATGCCCCACATCTGCCATCTCTGACATCACATGACACATTGCAGAATCTGTCACCTAACACCAATCCCAGCCGTCCACCGCCTGGATTAAAACAGTGGCCTCCAGTGTGTCTCTCGCTTCTGCCCTTGCTTTTCTAAGGTTTACTCTCCCACACAGGAGCCAGGGGAATTCTTCCAGGATCTTAAAAGGACCTTGTCCCCTACTGCTTACAATCCTGCAGTGGCTTCCCATTTTATTCTGCTGAAAGCCAAAGTCTTTGCAGTAGCTTACATGGACTCTACTTGTCCACCTCTAGGGCCCACCCTCCCCTAGCGATGTTCCTCAAATGAAGTCACTGCTCCCTACCCCACGCCCAGGCCTGCAGCTCACTACTATTCATACCTGAAGTTTCAGCCCATGGTTCCTTGGTCCTCTGCATTGGCCCGACGGGCACAGTACCTCACAGAGGGAACACACAAGGGCAACTACACGTCATGGTGGCTTGGAGGGAAAAAGAGACAGGAAAGGTCAGGGGTCCCAGGACCCTCTGCTAGAGTGTGCCCTAGCTTCCTCCCACAGGTGTCACCTCCAAGTCCCACCACCTCCCAATAGCTCCATGGCCTGAGCACCAAGACGTTGGACGGGATGTCTAAGATCCAGGCCCATCATCTACCCTCAGGCTTTCATTTTCAGAGCACTTACTGCAACTTAGTGTTTTATATTCATTTTTATTGCCTCTTTTCCCCGCCTAAAATATAAACTTCAGAAAGATAGAAAATAGATCCCCTTCATTTATCATTATATTCCCAGTGCCTGCAATAGACCTGAACATACACAAGATACCTAATAATGCATGTGGCGAAAGGTGAATGAAGAGCATTTTGGAAGTACATCTTGCAGTGCAGAAGCCAGAAAAGTTGAAGATTCCTGTATTCAACTATGAGAATGTGCTACATCTGAGTGTCCACTGAGAAAAATGATTTCTTCAGTGCACAAGCAGATGTGTATAAAGTATCTCCTTGCAGGAAAGTAGAAATAACCTGTAAAACTTGCCCCTAGAGGGCAAGTGGGTAAAATCGGCTGTTCTCAGGCAATGCATGTCTATTTAGCAGTTAACGTGAATGAACATATCAACATATATCAAAAGAATGATGCAGAGTGAAAAAGCCAATGTCAGTGTGAGCAGCTTGATAATGCCTTTGTATAACATTTTATCAGTGCCACATAGTCTGTAAATGTATAAAAATCATGGAATGGTATAGGTCAAGAGGAAGAAAAGAAAGAAAAATGGAGTGAAGTTATAACATTTTAGTTACATAAAATTAAAATTAAGTTATGACACACATACATATTTCATAATTTGCACATAATACATTTTATTCATAATGAACTCTATATCGTCATTTCTTTATTTCCATAATACACATTAAGATCAGAAACTTAATAACATTTGTCTTTGGGTTATGGAATTCACAAAGGGGAAGAAAAGGGAAGATATAACATGGTAAACATTTGGAGGTTTTCAAAAAATTACTTTTATTTTTAAATGGCAAATTTCAATGCTTTTCTTCAGGCCTTGCTTTGTCAGCAAAAGCAGACAGAAAACTAAAAGCATTGAAGACATAAATAACATAATTCAGAAACTTGAAATAATAACCTGTGAAAGTCTCCTGAAAATATGCTTCCCTTCTAGCCAGGCTTCCCTGAAAGAGCCAAAGAACTGACAATTCGTCAAGCCACCTAAAAGAGTTCCATACATTCAAAACAGTGGAAGTAGCATAAAATATTTTATCACGTACAACTCGAAAGAGATGAAGAAAGTAGAAGTGAAGCCTCCAACTCTTTGGAAATGTCACATAGTCTCCTAAACAACTCTTACATCATAGAGGTGGTTAAACCCAAAATGTCGGAAACTTAAAAAAAGAAACAGAAAGACAATTTTTTTTCTTTTTTTTGGTGTATGTGGTACAGGGGATGGAACTCAGGACCTGGTGCTTGCTAGGCAGACACAGTGCCGCTGTGCTACATCCCCTGCAGGAGACAGTGCGGGGGCCCTCCGCCCAGGATGGGCACCCACTGGGCGGCTGCACCTTTGGCCCAGAGCTGGCTCGTGCCTTTGACCCAAGGCTGGAAACACAGTGAGGAGGCTGGATGCCCCAGGACGGTGGACAGCAGGGGTTGCTGTACCTCCAGACAACAGACCCATCTATTAGCTGGAGAATCTTCATTCTTGGGCCTTGTCATCACGTGTCCCTCTGTCCATGAGCGTGTGGCACGGTGGGGCCCAGGTAGAACACCTTTGTGTGACCTTCACGGTGACCAAAAGCTTTACAGAACGCCATGGGGCACAGGAGTGTTGGAACATGTTCTGTACTCTTCCTGGCAGGGTTGGTTGCAGGGGAAGATGAACACAGGATTGAAGTGCAGGTGCTACAAAGCACCATAAGAATGAGAGTACCACTGTCCTGTATTGCTAGGAGCTCTGAGTGAATCAAACAAATAGGAATTCAGAAAACTCTCATTCCATTGGTTACTGTAAGCCATCTGGAGATGATGTAAAATACAGCAGACCATGAGCATAGGCCACGTGCCATACTACACCACTGTGAAGACTTGGGCATGATGGGTGTACCCACGGGAGGCAAAGCTCCTGCAACCAACCCTGCCAGGAAGAGTACAGGATGGCTGTCCATGCTGACAGTGTCTTGTACTGTGTACTTACTAGCCTTTACTGTGTACTTACTAGCCATGGTGTCATGCCTATAATCCCAGCACCCTGAGAAGCTGAGGCAGGAGGATCAAAAGTTCAAGCCCAGCCCGGGTAATTAAGACACTTAGAGAGACTATGTCTCAAAATATTTTTAAAATCCCTAAGTATGTAGTTTGCTGCAAGGGTACTGAGTTCAACCTCTAGAATCACTAAATAAATAAACTGTGCTGTGACTGGGTTTGGGGATGTGGAGTCTCCTACCAAATGTGGTTTCTAGGCTCTTTCTGAGCAGAGACTCAAGATCAGCAGGAAGACCAGCGAGGCTCACATTTATTAAAGGTAGGAAAAGAAACTGTTCTGCAGAGAAGGTTGGGTCATAGCAACGTAGTAAAAGAAGTGCACCCTCCAGCGTGAGGGCGGGCAGCCGTGCCAAGAAGGCGGTGCAGGGCTGGCTACCCCTGCCAGCCTTACCCATCCTCGTCTCCCACCTCACCACTTTTATCTTACATTGTTTCCACAGTGTAAAGCATTTCTTCCCCCTTCCTCTTCCTCCTTTACTTCCTCTCCTCTGCCTCCTCCTTCTCTGTTGTGTGTGTGGGGTTGAATCCAGTGTCTTGTACACGCTAGTTGAGCAGTCCACCACCAAGATACACCCCCGGGCCGCTCTCGTTTTCATTTTGGTACAGAGTCTCCCTACATTGTTAGGCTACTGTCCAAGTCGGCTCCTCCTGCCTCAGGCTCTCAAGTAGCTGGGATCAGGAGTGTGTGCTCTTACCATTCACTTTCTGATCAGGACTTTGCTAACTAGACTTTCTATTTAAACATCGAGGGAGAAAAGGGTGGGGGAGCCAGACATTGTTGAGAGGCTGAGGCCCAAGGATCACCACGAGTTCGAGGACACCCTGAGCTACATAGTGGGTTCAAGACCAACCTGAACTACATAGTGAGGTCTTTTTTCAAAAAACCAGGAAAACAAGGCTGGGGATTTAGCTCAGTGGTTGTGGTGCCTGCCTGGCAAACACAAGGTCCTGAGTTCAATCCCCCGTAACCGTATAGTGCAATGCCAGAGGATTGTAATGAGTTTGAGACTCACCTTGACTATGTAGTGAGTTCAGGGCTAGCCTGAACTATAAAGTGAGACCCGGTCTCAAAAAACAAAACAAAGCAAAGCATGCCACTAGAATGGGTGAGTTATCTTTGGTGCTTCAGGCTTCCTGTTAAGCTTCCTTCAGTGAGGTGCTAATGAGGGAACTGGAGCAGGACAAGATCATGGATTCATAAAATGTGGCAGTGGGATGGGTGCGATCGGGCCCTTGCAGAATGTTTCTAATTTTTTCATGTTGTGGATGTTTGCCTGTTCATTTGCCCCTTAGTTTTGCTAAGCCAGGCCTTCACCCTGAGCTGTATTCACAGCCCGAGACAGCGTCTTGATAAATCACGTTCTCCCTTCCTGGGCTCAGACTTGTGATTCTTCTGCCTCGGATATCCAGAGGACCGGAATTCCGGACTGTGCCACCATACCTGGTTTATATCACAATTTAAAAAATTAAAGTGTAATTGAAATAATCTTCAGGGGAAAAGTTCTACAAGCCTGCAGCTGTTCTTGCTAAGTCCAGATGTGATTCAGGACATATCACCCTGCAGTCTTTTCCTATCTGAATAACCCCGGCTTATTTGACTTGTGGATTAGTAAAGAATGCAGGCAGTTCTAGGAGCAGACGGAGGCGATGTGCGTGCTGGGGCGCACTGCGGCGCTCGATTTTACTGACTCAAAGAATGGGAGGTCTGGAGATGAAAGGGAAGGCTGGGTTGTTTTTGTTTTTTAAAAAATTATGACGAGAAGGATTTGGGAACTCTGGCCTAGGCTTCTCATATTAAAAATCAACTGCTAGCATAGTTTCCTAATTAGAATGGCTGGAATGTATTGTTCTATTCCAAGATGACAAAAACATGCTTCGACTCTCCAGTTTTAATGTTTTTACCCAGACTGCAGAGTCTTTTCACAGCATGTTCCAGTTTGTATTTAGTTAGGTGAGTGGAAACATTGTAAAAATTGGTCTCAAATTTTTAACAAAAATTAGGGTACTTGTAAATGAAACTCCTGATTCTCAAGATAAAAAAATTGTGCCTGAGTGTTTTAGTCTCATTTTTTTCCCCAAAAATATAAAAATAAGCTCCGTAGCAAGGAATATAACAAAGGATTTATTATATAGATTTATTAACAATAGATCTATTATATAGATTTATTATAACAATAGATTTTTCATTTTGGAGATTTTGGCACTAAAAATAATTTAACGCCAAAAGAAAATATTGGATACATGATGATGAATATAATTACTGCCAAAATTCATGCGGCATTAATTATGACGGCGTCATGGCCAAAACGCCAGCTCACTTACTGGGTATCAGGCATTTTGGGGGGCGAGAAGTACACCTAGTGTTTTCTTCACGGACATGGCTTCTAACTTTTAACTCCTGGCCAGGCATGTTCTTGCATTCTTCTGTAAGCTGGGCAAGTACTGGTCAGCCAGGAACTTGTTGAGGTCTAAATATTTATCAGTACTGGTGACCCAGGAGCTGATGAAGGGGTGCATGCCTATCATCCGAGCTCCTCGGGAAGCAGAGGCAGGAGGATGGTGTCTGAAGCCAGCCTAGACAACTTGACGAGACCTCATCTCAAAATAAAAAGGCTGGAACGCCAGGCAGTGGTAGGGTGCTTGACAGGAGGTGCGAAGGCCCGGGATCCCTCGTCCACGCCACACGGAAAAGCTGACACGGGGACCGGAGGGCAGCTCAGAGCTGGAGCATGGGGCTGAGGCATGTGCGACCCTGGGTTCCATCTGCAGCCTGGCACGTAATAAATCACTACAGTGACATAATTATCATTTAGTTCTCTAATAATTTAGTAGTGGCTGCTAAGTGTGAAAACTGGGGTAGGTATTGTGGGGATCTGAAAAGAAGTAAAGCCCCAGGAATCGGCCTTAGAGAAATTTATACTCAAAGTAGAAAAGGAGATAATATTCAGTTAAGTAACAATGTAAGATTGTTTATGACCGAGTAACTCATTAACCAACCCAGTAAGTAGATCAAAACCAAAAATAAATACTATCACTCCAGTCCAGAGGTAAAAAAGGTCACAATAAGCTAAGGACAAAGAAAGTATTCAAAACTATTTGTTGTGTGGCACTTTCTGAGGACTATACTGAACAAAAAACAGTGCCTCTGCTCTTAGTTTCAGATATTAATAATCAAGTAATCATTTGAATAGACATAATAAATTATATATTCAGCAAATGCAGAACGTGAGATTAGTGAATCATTTACACTGTTTTCTTGAAGGAGTGGGAGAGGAGAATCTTGTGACATGTTTACCTCGGGGAATTACCCTCATCTCGAGTGTAATAGTTAAATGCCTTGCAAATAAGGTAGGATTTCTGGAGCTAGTCAGTTAACATGAAAATGTTTTAAATGAAATATTAGTAGATAATGCATTTCTTCTGGAATTTAAGGATAAAAACATAAATCCCATAATATTTTCCTAGAGCAAAAAAAAAAAAAAGTGCTTGCTCCACTGAAGGCTACTAGTCTTAAATACCTCAGACACATAGTTTTATAAATGCTTCATCCCAAATTACAAATTTCACTTGTGGAATTCACTGGCAAACACTTGTGCCTCTTCAAATTGCCAGCTTCTATATTCAGAGTAGAACCATCCATAGACTATCACAGGATGGCCTCAGACCAGAGTCTGGGACACTGTGGTTCTATTTCTGGTTGGGACATTGTTTTTCTTGATAACGGGTCTCCAAAACAGTGTTATTATGTCGTTAACAAAGCCAAAACTTGTATTTTGAGGCTATAATTCCCATCTTTTAAAATGTCTTGCCCGCACTGCAACAATTAGAGCGTACGAGTTGGTCTGGTAGTTATTAATGCAGCTCTGGTAATTTCTGAGGCTACCTCAAGAAATACTCCAAGAACAAATTAGATGATAGGAAATTGCATGTATTATCTATACTCTGGGAAGGAAAATATCAAGGTGAACAAAGATAGAATTATTGTTCACTCTCGCTTACCCACCATACTTGGGATAAAGAAAACTGTTAAGACATCAGCCCCCAAACCGTTACAAGGACCCAACCTTACTCCACCAACTCTGACTGAAGCTGTTACCAAGTGGCCGCAGGGTCGGCGTGGCTTCTTTTCTTTCCCTTGCCCTCCCTCTACTGGAGGTGTTAATGAGCGAATTGCCCAAGATAGGCTTCGGAGGGGACTCTCCCGTCTCCCCCCAATCACCCCATGAGGGGGGAGATGGACAATAACCATAGTCACCACTTTCCAGGAACCAGGGTGCCCTGCTCACTTTGGCTTACTCAGAATGATCCTTTGTGGGAGTTCAAAAATTTATTAAAATGACATCATTGCTCATGCTTCAGAAGGGAATGGGTCTTTCATCGGGATTAATATGTTCCTCATGAAATCTTATAAAGACTAATACTCCTGTCGGTAAAATAAGACAAATCCTTCCGTCCAAATAATTTAATAAATGTTATTCAGTAATTTAACAATCTAATATTTTAATAATGATGCTCTCGAAAATTCAGCAACAGGGAGCAGATGGCATCACAGTGAGAGGCCATGGTGCATTTCTTAAATTGTTCATCTACGTGGCCAAATACACACAAGATGCATGGGCCAGTAATCAATCAGAACGGCTCCCAAACGTTCTTTTGTTTTCATTTTTGCTTTTTGTTTTTTTGAGACAGGGTCATGGGACGAAGCTCAAGCTGGCCTTGAACTTGAGGTGATCCTCCTGCCTCAGCATTCTGAGTGCTGGTATTATAGGTGTGTACCACCATGCCCGGCTGAAGCATTCTTAAATTTTACAACACGATCTCACCTATCCCAGGGATAGGATTACATTAGTACTCACACACAGTGACTACCTTCTAAGTTAAGTGAGTCTGAACTTGTACAACTGTATTGCTGTTGTTACTATTATTAAGGACCATGTGAGAAGTAGTACTGTGGCAAAGCCGAAAGGATGGATGCTGTAGCCAGATGCCCAGACCTGGGCATGACTCTATGATATACCTACGTGGTGAACCCTTGCAGCAGTGGTACCATCTATAGGGACATCGCTGTCAGTAGGTACCTACCTTGCCCTGAATTACATGGCAAATGATGGAACTGGGCTCTAATCTCAATCCATGTAGCTTTTTAACCCCGAGTGTTTTCCACATCTTTGACATCTCTTTCCATGACAAATGTTTTATTCTCTTGCACCGAACTGAGAATCTTTTTCAAAATTAATATTTACAAAATAATTCTATTACAGAAACGTTAACCCCAATATCCTTAGTTGTTTGATACATTATTCCAGGCACGCACATGGGCTCCGGTAAGGAATCATTTTGTTCTTTCTAGACATTCTTGAAGTTGGCTCGAGCTAAGCTACTTGCATTTCTACTACAATTCTGCTCCGTTTGTTAATTTAGCCAGCAATGTCCAGAACTAGACAAGCCATTCAGGAAACACCGCCGGACTCGCAGGCCCGCCCTGCACTCTGCAGCCCCCCAGCTCCATTCTGTTCCCTGGCTGACTGGTCTAGTCGGAGTGGTGGGGAACACTCCAATTCCGTGGGCACAGAAAAAGGTTTCCCTATGAGTGACTGTGAGGATCAGGTTCTCTGAAAACTAAGGCACAGGTACTTGGCTCCGGGAAATACTTTTGCTGTCTTCTCCATCAGGAGTGAGCACTCTAGGTGGTGCGCGGCAGCGGGGAGGAGAGGTGTCTTCCCTTCACCTAAGACTGTGTAGTCGGAGACAGAAGGAGAAGGTGAGACGCCACACGGCGTCTTGGTCTGCTCCTTGCTTCCCCTCGGGATGGCTGGTGGCAGCCGAGCAGACACAAAAGCTGGCAGTCCCCAGCCGAAGTGGGATGGAAATGACTCTCAACGGCACCAAGAGGCGGGGAAAGGGAAGACGGATGTGAGCGAGGGGGACCGGGAGACCCGAGCCCGAGAGCCCGCTCCACCCGGGAGGCCGGTGGGAAGCGGCATGGGCCGGTGCTGTCCCCTGGGGGCGGGGAGAGGGTGGAGAGAAGCCTAGTCAGCAGCCCCTGATTGGCTCGCGTTCTCTAGCCGCGGCTCCCGATTGGGCGATTTGCAGCGGGAGATGTTGTGCGGCGCGGCGGGGCGGAGCCAGTCGCCCGGGGTCGCAGACTGTGGGCCGGGGCGGCGGCCCCGCTCGCTGCCTGAGCCGTTGGGGCTCGCGGTGTGAGAAGGACCTTGGAGCCCTCAGCTCCTCGGCCGCGCCAACCGCGCTCAGAGGCTGTGCAGATTAAAAAAAGGAAAAGAACTGAGTGAATTGCGCCCCCGCTAACCCCGTCCACCTCGGGAGGGCACCCCTAATCTGGAGCCGCACCCCGGCCTCGCGCTCCTCCCAGTAGCACGGCCGTGGGCGCCGCGCGGCCCGCAGCCTGGGTCTCGGCCCCCAGTGACCTCCCAGCCCCGGAGCGCCCGGCCGCCCTGGCGCCCGGCCCCAGCTCCCTCCCCGCCGGGAGCCTCCGACCCGCCGGCGGCCGCTCGGAGCCTGGGCGCCCGCGAGGCGCGGGGTTGGCGAGTGTGCCCTCCCGACCCCGGCCGAGCCCCGCTCCGGGCCGCCCCGACCGCGTAACTCAGGATAGAAAAGATCCAGCCCGGAGCCTCCCCGGGGAGGGGAGGGGAGAGGTGGGTGGGAGGAGGTGGATCCAGGGAGGAAGGCGGCAGAGTCCGCCCCCGCGAGCGGCGCGGCGCGGCGGGCCGGCGCTGCTGTCACCGGCTATCGCGGGCGCCGAACGGGACCGGGACTAGCCCGGCGCCGCGAGGGAGAGTCCGGCGGCCGCCGCCCCGCCCCACGCCCTCCCGCGGCGGCCAAGCGCCCGGGGCCGGCCGGGGCAGGTCGCGGCGGAGCCTGGGAGCGGCCGGCCGGGGGCGGCGGCCTGGGAGCGCGGCGGCGGCGGCGCGAGTCGCCCGCCCTCCGGTGCGTGCCTCCCCTCTCCCCTCTCGGCCAGCGGGGCCGTGTCCCGCCGCCCCGGGCCCGGCGGGGCGAGGCCCGCGCCGCGTGTGCGGGGCAGGGCGGCGCGCGGGCGGAGCGAGGGCACAAAGGCCGCGGGGCGCCGGTCCGGCCGGCCGCGTGGAGGAGGGGCGCCGGCTCATGAATATTAACCGCGCCTGCGGCCTAGCGTCCCGCGGGCGGGCCCGGCCCGGTCCCCGCTGCCGCCGCCGCCGCCGTGCGGGGCCGCTGGGCGGGAAGGGACGCGGGCGGCGGCCGGTCCGGCCTCGCATCTCCTCCGGGCGCGTACTCGGCCCGCTCTTCCCGGGAGCCCGGCGCCGACCCGCCTCAGGAAGGGGCGGAGGAATGGTGGTAGGTGGGTGGGTGGGTGGCTTTCGGCTTTCTTTCCTTTCTCCGGGCTCCCCTTCCCCTGCGGCCCGGGGAGCGGCGCGGAGCCGTCAGTGGGGCGCGGCCGCGAGATGGAGGCTCCGAACCGCCCGGGCCACGCGCCGCCATCCGCCTGCCGGCCCTGCTGCCTGCGGGGGGCGGGAGCGCGCCCGGAGGGTGCGAGCGTCCGTCCCGCCCCGACCCCGCGGCCGAGGGTGGCCGCGGAGCGCTGGGCCGGGAGGACGCGTCGGTCCCGCCGCTGCCCCGGACCTGTGCGCCGCGGCGCTGCGGGCCGGACGGCTGCCCGAGGCTGCGCCTGCGGCCGGCTGTGTGGCCCTCCGCCGGGCTCGGCCCCCAGGTTCACTGGTTTGTCCTTTTTGGAAATTTGTTGCGAGGGAGGTTGGTCCTCCAACCTTTCACGTGTGGCTGTGCGTCTCGCCCTGAATTGTGCTCCGGAGGGGCGGACGCGCGAACCTGGTGAGGGCGGCGGCCAGCGCGGAGCTCGGCGTGTGGGGAAAGCTCACGCCCTGTAACTTCTCCCTGCTCCAGGACGCGGCCCTGCGGGAGCTGAAAGTGGAACGACCCGCTCGGATTCCGATTCCAATTCCGCTTGGCCTCGGGCGTCGCGCTGCGTGGAAGGGGACCGCTTTCTGCCGTTGGCCTTGGACACTCGCTAAGCGGGAGACCTGTCGCCTTTGTTTTTAAAGTCTCTCTAGAAATGGAGGATGAAAGTGAAGTCAGTTGAAGTGGGCATTTGAGGGGCTTCCCGGAAAACAACGTCAAAACTCCATCCCCGGCACGTTGTGTGTCTCACGAGCCCAGCGGCTTTCCCGAGCCCCGTGTGGAGTCGTTGCCCTCATCGTGTTTGGTGGCATTCCCCCACCCCCAATGTGGACTCCAAGGGGTTTGTCCTTTTGCAATTTGGAATGAGATGATGGCCACACGTCGGATTGGTCTGCCTGACGGAGACGGTGACCAGCTCAAGGCCGGCCGGGGCCCTGCCAGTGAGGTAAGCCCCAGGGGCGGTGGCTCGTGTCTGTGTGTCTTCCACGGGCCTCACGAGTGGCCTCGCGCCGGCTGCGGAGCACCTGCGCCCCGATCCTTAAGTCCTCTGGGAGTGGCGTTGTGCACCTGTGTGTGTGTCCGGGTTTGCTCTCCCAGGTGGAGAAGGCAGCTAGCTAGACTGCTAGCACCTGGTCTTACCCCGGGGCAGGCGGGGGCCGGTGGGTGTTGGTGCAGATCTCTGCCCTATTTTCTTAGAAAAAGAATTTTCTCCCCTGCAGGGACAATTTAGACACAGCCTTAAAAAATGCCTTACAGGGCAGTTACAGTTCCAATTCCCTGGAAGACTTCCTGTCTTGACTGCTTTTATGTATGCCTTTTCTTTCCCTGTTCCGAAGTTCCACAGGCTGTTGGGGAGTCAGGTGGCTTGCTTTGCGATTAGGCCCAGAAAAATTTACCCCAGGCTTTCGCAATTATGTTTTGAACAGCCGGACCCGAAATGGTAGAAAAGCCATTGATTTATGGCACCCGCAACCCTTGCTGCCTTCCTATCTTTGCTTTTTTTTCTCCTTGTGTTTGTAGTTTATTTCTGTAATGAGTATATCGTGTTCACTTTGCTGAATGTGGCTTTTCTAGTTTGTTTGTTGAGGGTACTGAATATTAGCCTTCAAACTTTGTTTCTCAAACGCTTAGATTTTTACTGAAATGTCAAAGATTGCAATAATATCCCCGAGTGAGCCTTCACTGTCTGTTTCTTTTGGATCTTGCGTTAAATGTTTTTGTCCTTGACAAACGTCTAGTTGTAAGTATGTTTGGGCCTTTTAATAAAAATGAATCAAGTTAAATGTTGGCCCGTAAGCACGCTGATAAATTTGGGTTGTACGGCTTACTTCGTGTTAGCAAGTAGTGCAGACAGCGCTGGGAAGTAGTGCGTGGCCGAAGCTTAGGAAGCAGAACTATAGATTTACCTTCAGAATCAGCACCTCCTGCCTCTGTAAACACCTGCTGGCAGGTAAACGGTGATTGAACCTCACACCACAATCCTCTCATCTCCATAAACCATAATAACTCCTCTGGAAGGCCTACCTGCTGCTTGTGATTGCTTCCTGTGTATTGCAGTTACATAATGACATGTGCTGTGGTTCTAAAGCCTTATTTGTCATTGTCTTGTAAATACTTTAATTAGCATGCTATTTGCATTATATTTACAAAAACTAATGTTTACTTGATTTGTTGTCCTCCGAGGAACGTCCCCAAATTCGGAATTTAGACACATCTTGTCCTTGGCTGGGAAGCAGTGCTTCCCATTAGCTGCACACTTGGCTTTTATTAACAGTGACAGTTCAGTATTTTTTTAAGGGCTGTGAAATTTGCTTTCCCTTGGACCTTACTGCTGGCTTGGCTATATTGTTTCTAGTTTGGGAATGGAGAAACAATGTTGTCTGTGTTTTTCTCGTTTAAAGAGTATAAACACTACTTGAATTTGGTATTAAACTGTAATATTGTTCAGCTTTTTATTTTGCTTCTCGTCTTTGTGGGAATGCTAATAAAGGGATTGTGCCTCCCCCAAAACATTTCAAACCCGTAGGTGTGATCGCGGTTTGACAGTCATGGCCTGTATTCTCGTGTCAGATTTATCTGTGGTCGATTGTATCAGCTGCGCATCACATATTGTGAATATTTTTTAGAAAAGGAAAGGGAGTTGCCTCTGGAATACATACCTCTGGTCTAAGTTCACTGAACACTGCACTTAACTTTATTGAAGCTTTACATTCTATGATATCGTCTTTCTTTTAAAAACCAATAAATTCCTGATTGTATTTCAATAAGAAATTTGTATGTTTTTAACCAAGAGACAGACACATGTCTTAATAATGCTGTTTTAGTACCCTAACTCTGCGGCAAAGAAGAAATCATTGTGGTGATTAAAATAGTGTCCTTGTTTGTATCTTCCTTCCACCTATGAATAAAGCCTACTACTTAGTTGAGAATAATCAAATTTATTATTCACCTTAAGTATTATTTGTGTTGACTTGTAAAACAGCCCTCTTTAAGAAGTTACAAAGCCAGATGTGGCACATTGCTGTAATCCCAGCAGCCTGTGGTGGGAGGCCAAGGCTGGAGGATCACTATGAGTTCAAGGCCATCCTAGGCCACATAGGGAATCCACGGTCAGCCTGAAATACATAGTGAGATCTGTCTCAAAAAACAAAAATTAAAAAATCAAACAAGGAATTGGAACAGTGCAGTAAGTAATATGTGTCTTGGTGTTATACAATAACTGGCACAGGTGGTATTCTCACACATGTATGTTCTTTATACATCTACAGATGTGGTTTCTTTAAAATCACTTTCAGTGACTCTGACCCACAAAAGGTCCTGGTGACTGCGAGGCGTGCTCCTGGCTCACCTAGTGCTCACTTTCTATAGACTTTTTCTGCCTAAGTGAGTACTTCTCCCGTGTCCTACACTTTCACTTCAAAGTTCAACTTTCTGTGTTTTTTTTAGATAAAAGATATGAGAATGTTGCTTGAACTTTCTAGGCCATCCATTGTTTTCCATTTTTATCACTGATTTCACTTTACCAGTTGTCCATAGAGTTATCCATACTATTTATATTTTCTCTGTTGATTGTTGCTTGTTAGCTTTGTATTGGTGCTTTTCTTCTTCCTGAGGATGAGGTTGTCCTAGGTGGCTTTCTGGAGCGGCATCCTTTGGCCTTTGTCACAGCCTTCCCTGTTCTCAGCCCCCCATCTGTCTGTCTGTCCATCTTTCCTCCTGTTTCACTGTAGTCTCCTGTGGTGAAGTCTCTGTGATGGTCGCCCAGGTTCCGTGGCTGGCCTGCAGACTTGCACAGTTGCTGCTGTGTACCGAGCAGCGTTGAGAGCCGCCTGTGGGCGTCAGGACCAACGAACTTCCCTTCCAGCTGTGCCCTGTGAGCAGTGCTGCCATCTACGTACTGTCCAGATAAGGACTTGACCATCATCCTGGAGTCCGCACTCTCCTCCTTCCCATGTCCGAGCCCTGCTACATTTCTATCCAAATCCCCCTGCCATGGAGACAGGCGCCCTGAGGCTGCCGAGGGCCTGCTCACCCCCTTGTCAGGTCTGTCCTCCTCCTGCAGTGGACGGCTAGTCATCATGTCCTCCCATGGAGAAGAGTTTGGGTTTCTGCTGCCTTTGAAATAAAGTTCAGGCCCGTTGGACAACTTCAAAGGTGTCAGCCACCGGGCCTCCGTCGCGTACGCTGTTACCGACTTCCTGTGCTTCTTGTACTGAGCCCCTTCGAATGTGCACACTCTTCTGCCCCCGTCCTCTCTGCCTCTTCGTCCAGGGCCGGTTTGACTTAGCTCTGGGCTTCTGCATCGCTTCCTCCGGAAGGACTTCCTCAGCTGTAGCGAGTTAGCCCGAAGCACCCCTATGTCCCTGGCCAGGACGCGCTGGCTCCGAGGTGTTTATCTCGTGCACGTGGGATTCCAGCCTGTGTGCAGAGGCCGTGCTTGCTCCCTGCCTCACCAGCAGGTCAGGTCCTGGCCCTCAATTGAGTCTCCTCGCCTGCGACCATCTGAGCCGACCTCGAGCCTGGGTCATTCCTTTGCTCACGTTCTTCTTGTGGTGTCTCTTTGCTCTGAAGATGGCAGGACAGATCTGTAAAGTGACTCTGATGCCCTGCGCAGTCCCGGTCCGCTGTCCTGACCCCACTTCCTGTCCCTGTCTCCCTCCTCAAGCGGTACTGGCCGTGATACTTTTGCTGGCTTGCCTGACACCAAGCATGGCGGCCCAGGCCTCGCTCCTGCCTGTGCTTAGTGGCCACCTCCCCAAGGGAGCTTTGCCGCCTGCCCCGCTTAGTGAACCCCTCCTCCACCTGCTCCTCTGGGTGCCCCGCCCCGCCCCCTTCCTTGCCCTGTCTTATCCCTCCTTGCCCACCTGATACACACTCTGGTGATTGGAGGAGGGTAATGTGTGTAGACTGTAAATGTTGGAGGCGTAGAGTAGTGTTCTTGTTTAATCACAGTGAAGACACATGGCTGTTGATCCTCCTCAGTGTGCTCTTCTCCAGTTCATCCCAGTGTTCTTGCCCCTTTTGGGAGCAGTTTGCAAGATCTGCCATGTATGCCATGGAGCCTGAGTCCGTGAAAATCACGGGTGTAATTCCTGTGGGATAAATACATTATGGTGCGGGGCGGTATGTTCTCACGTGCCATGTTTCCTGGGTTTTGTACCATATAATCTTTGACTTTTCCCTATAACTAAAACAACTGAAAAATGAACGTTTGGAATCAGTTGAGAACATCAAAGCAGCCATGAAGGCACAACTTAGATACTCAACAGAGAGGACTTCCAGAACAGCTTCCCCAAGTGGGCAGGAATAATGAGATAAGTGTGTTTGAAGGTACAAGAGGAATAGTTTCAGGGGAATTAAAGGCAGTATGTCTTTTACTGTGATTTTTTTAAAAAATCACATTGTTTGATTAACCTAGTATGTCTTTTTGGGTGAGAAGGCTGGCCTCAAACTCATGGCAATCCTCCTGCCTCAGCCTCCCAAGTGTTGGGACTACAAGTGTACACCACCATGCCTGGTCGACCTATAGGTTGTGCTCAGAAACCTAGTATATACTAGGCCCTTAATAAATGTAGACTAGAAAAATTCTAGAATGTTATTAAATTTGCACATAGACAGGTAATATGTGAACATGTTTTTGTTGTTGGTGGTGGTGGGGTGTCAGGGTCTCACTATGCATTTCAGGCTGACCTTGAACTCTATAGCTGTCTTCCCACCTCAGCCTCCTGAGTGCTAAGACTACAAGCATTGTGCCACCACCCCTCGGCTATGAATACTTGTTTTATCTTATGTAAAATATGTGGGATATGAAGTACCTGTCCTTCCTTAGACTTCCTGTCCACTGAAAGGTCCATTCCATTTCTATTACAACTGCTGTTAAAGTCTTCTGAGGCCCTTCTGTCTCTGGGTCTTTATCTTGAGAGGTTGGTTGCCAACATAGTCAACAAGACAGTGTGTAGTGCAGACATTTAAAGTGATCTGCACAGAGGGATAGAACGGTAATAGACTAGTAGAAGTATAATCAGACGAGTGGGTAGGAAACATATGTGCTAAGATGTGTCTGTATTAGCAGTATTTTATTTATTTATTTATTTTGTGGTGAAACTGAGGATTGACCTTGCACTTGCCAGGCAGGCGGCAGCACCACTGAGCTACATCCCTAGGCCCCAGAAATGTTTTGTTTTGTAAAATGAATCCCAGTCTACAACTGTTCCTTATATATTTTTATTAATGTCATAAATACTTAATAATCAGTTCAGAAAAGACTGTAGCATCAACAAACGTTTAACAGTTGTTAATATGTTGTTTTCTGGTTTTGGATTTTTCTTTTTATTTAATTCCAAAACTGCAATAAAAAGCAGCTGTTTATAGGGTAGAACTTGGGGCCTTCTACATTCCAGGCAGGTGCTCTCCAGTGGTCCATACCTTGAGCCTAGATTTTTAAAATATGTTATGTGTTGTCAGGCTTGTGAAACACTGCTTTCTAGCAAACCTACATTACTTATGAAGCTTTTAAAAAGCGTATCTTCTTTTGTTTTGTTTTTGAGACAAGGTCTCACTTTGCGGTTCAGGCTGGTTCTGAACTCAGCCTGGAACCCAGCCTGAAACTCAGCAATCCTCCTGCCTCTGCGTCTTGAGTGCTGAGATTATAGGCATGAACCTCCATGCTTGGCACTGCGGTATGTGGTCCTGATTGCTGGTGGTCTTGAGTCACCCTGGTCAACATTGTTGTATGTGGTTACTGGGGATTGAACCCTGGCCCTTGTGCTTGTAAGGCAGGCGCTGGAAACACTGAGTAAATCCCCAGCCCAAGAAGCATATTTTTTTGGAGGCCCGGGATTCATTCTAAACTAGTTCTAGTAAAAGAGAAAGATGCTGTTTAAATTTAAATATCTGTTCTTCATAAACCTGAGTCTCCGTCAGAATGCATGCTGCTGCATGCCTGGAGACTCACGCTGCAGGTTAAGGGAAAGTGCCTGAAGTAGGGTAGTGGCAGTCACCAGCACAGGTTTCCTCAGGTGGAATTTGCCAAAGTCTAAATTAGAATGTATTGAGTTGGACCCGTCCTTAGAGTCATCGACAAAAGATCTGAAGAAACATTATCCATAAATGATGTATTAGTTACTCTTGCCTTGATTTCACTGTCATTTCTTTAGTTCTAAGAAGTCAAGTAATGCAGAGTGAAAGGAGTGCTCGGCCTCTTTTGTGCCCTGTTTTGTGAAGGGACTTGTCCTCTCATTGTATGTGACAATATGCTGATTTAAGGATGGCAGTGCTCATGTTGATAAGATGCACAGATGCTGTTATTGAATGCTGCTATTTTCTGTTACAGAGCACCATATGGCAGGCACTTGTTTTTCTTTCTGCTTGGTGTGATTAGATTACTAAAATGAAAGGTTATTGTACATCCTAGTAGTTATCTAGTTCTAATCGACCTTAAAAAATTAAATATGTCAAAATAGTACTAGCCTTCTGTATATTCCATTGGTTTGAAGTATAAAGATGTTTTCATTCAAAAATTGCATTTTGGATTGCTTTCACTAAAATAGTTTGATAGTTTAAGTTGTCATAGTCTTGTAAATTTGAGTATTGTGCAAAGGGTTTATTTCACAGTGAAATCTGGAAGATGGCTTTTGTGCTTTTAAAATAATCTAAAAGATGTATGTAATGTATCAAAGATTAAACAGTTTAACATGATGGAAACTTCTCTGTTCCTAACCGTTACCTATCATTAGGCAAAGAATTCCACAGATCTAAGTTGTGAGTGAGAGAACAGATTCGAAATCTTTTTTATTTATTTATTTATTTATTGATTTATTTATTTTTTGAGGCAAGGTCTTGCTTTGTAGCTCTGGCTGGCCCTGAACACACTTGTAGCCCAGGCAAGCCTGGAACTTCCTGCTTCTGCCTCCTGAGAGCCAGAATTACAGGTGTGAACCACCACACCCAGCACTGTGGTATGTGGTACTGATTGCTGATGGGTGTGAGTCTCCAAGCCCGTCATTGTTGTATGTGGTTACTAGGGATGGAGCCCTGGCCGTTGCATTTGTAAGGCAGGCAGTGCAGCCACTGAGCTAAATCCCCGGCCCTAGATTAGAACTCTGTATTTGATATTGTGAATGTTCACATTTTGGGAAAAGTACGACAGACCAGAGCAAACTTCACTCATGATTGTAAGAAAAGATGAGCGGGAGATCGTGCTGTTCAGTCTCCTGTTTGATGCTGGGTATGTTTTCATTCATAGTTGGTCACTTGTGCCTTTCTTTGATGCTTATCTTCGTTCCAAACAGACATGTGTTGGAGCAGGACTAGTGCCGCTGTGCAGAGCTCCTGAGGGCCCTCCACTGCTTTGCTCTTGTGGCTCACGGAGTCACCCGACTTGTGTTGTTTGTCCTCTCACTAATCTTTAATATAGTTTAAAAAGAACTTACACTCTTAAAAACCTCTCTTTCCTCCAACTCACAGTACAGAGAGGATCCTTACGTACGCACAGACAGCGCTGAGTCTGCTATTGCATGTAGAGTTGTCTGTGGTTCTGGTTTACCTGGGTGATCCGCGTGGGATGGTGCTAGGAAGGTTTTGTGATTAGTAGATACTTCGATGGTTACACCTTGAGGTATCTAGACCTCCTTGTTGCTCCGTATCTTCCTGATAAAAACTACGAAGTGCAATGTGAAGCTGTTTTCAAAGGCCAAAATGTTGAAGAGAGATTAGATTCATTTCACATAACTATGAAGGGTAGATCTAAGATAAGTGGCTCAAGAGATGAGCCAATTTATTTAGTAGTCAGTAATTTTTTTTTTTTTTTACATTAAAAGTTACCTCAGTTTGAGTGTGTCTGCGGCAGAGGAAGGACGGCCTTCAGTCAGGTCTTCTAGCAGGGACTCTAATCTCACAGGCATTTAAACAGGCACAGGGCTGATCACTAGTCACTGTGACAGTGTTTTAAAATTTGGATTCCTGGTCCCATCGCTGTGTCGATGAATCGGCACCGCTGAAGGGCTTCCAAAATCTAACTTTGGAGCAGGTCCCCTGGTGAATTTAGTGTTCATCAAGTTTGAGAGCAAGAAGACAAATGACTTTCATGGTTCCTTCTAAAGCCTAAATTCTTACGCTACACCGCAGACGGAAGTCACGGTGAGGAAAACAGGCAAAGACGATGTGAAGGGAAACGATAAGAAGCTGTCAGCTAGTTACTGCGCAGGGTTAAAGTCCAACTCCTGCGTCTGTGAGGGGACACATTTTTATGTTGTTGAAGACGATTCCTCACTTACCAGCAGCAGGCATTCTGTCAGTACCCATTGACTTCCTTGTCTTGCAGTGTGATTGATAGAAGGGATCGCATGGAGCAAATTAGTGCGGACCAGTGGTCTCATCTTCTTGCTGGTACTGCAAGGTGGTGGGATCTGTTGAAGTCAGTGAAAGTGATGGAGTTCACAGGGCCCCTGGCAAAGAGGATCGCGTAGAATGAGAGCCTGTTAACTCCTGGGGAGAAGACGGTGAAGTAGATGGGCATCTCCAGGAGAGCATTTGGATTCCAAGTTGGGAGGAGAATCGGAGAAAACTGATGCCTTGGAGTGCAGTGGCACACAGGAAGAAGCACATCCCACCCCCAGGAGTGAGGCTTACTTGTGCGCACGTGTCTTTGAGTACTGCTAAGAGATGGTGAGAAGGAGGTGGGAATGTATCGATAGAAGAAGGAACATCACAGTGACCACATTTTTCCTTTATTATTTCTTCTGTGTCATGCCACTAAGAGCAGATAGAAAAACTTAGCTTTTCAGTTGACTGAAGTGAAGATGTTTAAACAGGTCGGGGTAGCTTTTAAGTGCTTTGAGTAATTTTTTAAAAATTTCTTTTTTTAGTAGTACACATCTGCAGCTCCTCGTGATTGCATTCCCTATGGAGAGTTGACACATGTACATAATACATCTTCATTCTCTTCCCGCTTGGTCCCTTCCAGTTTGCAAAAGATCTTATCTCCTTGTTTCTTATCATTTGTCTTTTATTTATTTTATGCTTGGGGTTTCTTTTGTAAGAGAGACCATGCCACAGTGAAGCTTGTGTGTCTGGTTTATTTCACTTGACATGATGGTCTCAAAATGTATCTATTTCTTTAAGCACTTTAAATTCACAGCAGAGTAGTACTGCACCGCATACATACCACGTTTCCTTTGTCCATTTAGCGGATGGACGAATAGGCCTGTAGTCGCTCTTGGATGGCCAAACAGTTCAGATTCTGAAACTCAAGCTGCCGTTATTTCTGACCTCCTGGTCCCTGCTGTCTGAGTACCCGTGACAAGTGCAGACGAAACACTCACTGCTCACAGGAAGTTCCAGTGCAGACTTGGTGAGAGCGGCTCAGCACCCAAGAGCAGTCTTTGGAGAGACCAGGCACCATGTGACATGAGCCAGGTAGAATGTCTAGCTGAGGATAGGACAGGATCATTGTCACAGCAGGGGGAGTTCCGTCATCCCTCAATGGCAGTGACGCAGTCTCTGCAAAATCCTTTCACCTTGTTTAATCTTGGCTGCTGCTGCCACTGTCAGCTGTCTTTATTTGACCAACATGATCTTTATTTTTCACTGGACTTGTCACTCTTCCATTGGGATGCCCAGGAAAAGGTACCTGATGCTAAGCTACAGCCCATCCGCGCACTGAGGAGGGCTCGGTGACAGGACAGTGCGTGGCGGAGGAGGTGGATGCTACTGGTTTCCCCAAACTGTGGCAAAGTGTTTTGTTTTTGTTTCTGTTTTAGTTTTCAGGAGACAGGGTCCTGCTATCTTACCTAAGCTGGCCTGAAGTCCTATGTTCAAATCATCTTCCTGCCTCAGTCTTGAGTGCTGGAACGTTTAGCATATTTTTGACAGGAAAGTTTGTCTTTTCCACCTGTTAACTGGCTTTGAATCAGCTGCAGACAAGGTGAAGATGTGAGTTTCTTAAGGGGATTTTGAACGTTAGAATCAGTTGGTGGGGCCGGGGATTTAGCTCAGTGGTTCTGGCGCCTGTCTTGCAAGCGCAAGGACCCAGGTTCGATCCCCGGTAACCACATAACAATGCTGGGCGTGGAGACTCACCCCAGCAGCAACCAGTACCACATACCACAGTGCCGGGCGTGGTGGCTCATGCCTATAATCCCAGCACTCGGGAGGCAGAGGCAGGAGGATTGCTGTGAGGTGAGTTTGAGGCTGAGCTCAGGGCCAGCCTGAACCACAAAGTGAGACCCTGTTTCAAAAAAAAAAAAAAAGAAAAAATAGAATCAGCTGGTGACATGAACTGCTTTGGGAGACAGAAAATACACTGTTGGGTGTCACTGAGGGTCTCAGACACTGAAAGACCAAGAGGGACTTTAATGAACATGTCATGTCATCAAAATTGACAGATGAGACGAGCTGTACTTTCTGAGATAGAGATTGTCAGAACCGACACAAAGAAAAAGAGCGGAATTGTGCCACATGTATAAAGACGCTGCATGTCAAATGAAAAACCTCCCACAAAGAAGACACTCCATCCAGCTGGTACATCTTACCACATGTTTAAGGAAGAATTTGTACCAGTTCTTACCCAGGCAGTAAAGGCCGAGGGACACTTCTGTCTTCCCTGTGTGAGGCCAGAACAGCTCAGTAACAGTGAGAAAAGGACACTGTAAGGAAAGGAGTTTAGACTAATAACTTTGATGTAAAAACCCTTAAGAAAAGTTTAGCGAATCAACTCTAGCAATATAAAAGGATAAATTGTCATGACTAAGCAGAATTTATCCCACTAATGAAAAACAACTATATCATTAAAACTTCAATGTCATTTACCATAGTAACAGGATAAAAGAGACAGTTCAGGTAATCATCTCTCTGTAGATGCATAGAAGGCATCTGACTAATACGTAGAAGTCATTTATCATAAACCTCTCAAAATTGTGAATATAATAAAATTTTCTCAATTTGAAACGGTACCTATTAAAAACCTACAGTTATGATAATTTCTGGCAAATTATTAAACATTTCCGTACAAAAATCAGAAACAGACAAAGATGTCTGTTCTCAACATTTCAGTATCATCCTAGAGGCATTAGGTAAAAATGGCAGTAAAAGAGGAACAGGAAAAGGAAAAAGTCCCTGTGCAGACATGATTACGCACATAGAAAGAGGGAAGGAATCTTTAAAAACCGAGCACCAGTAAGTGAGATTTTCAGTAATGAGAAGTGACGATTGTTATGCAGTGGATTTTATTTCTGCATTCCAGTAGCAAGCAGTCGAAAAATGGATTTAAAGGTATTAGTACTCCAACATTTTAAAGAAGACCTAATTGGAGATTCACCCACCAATCGCTCCATTAGAGCAGACTTTTTGTAAACATGGACAGACATTCTAAAATTCATGTGGAAATGCGAAGGACCTGGAGTAAACGATAGTTTTGGAGAAGAGTGACACTGGAAGACTTCAACACCGCTTTGTTCATACTGAAAACCACAAAAAGAAGACAGCATAGAATTGGTGTAGGGGGTAAGATACAGAAATATGGATGACAACAGGGAGTAGGAAGATAAATTTATATATGAGGATGAGGTCATTAGGAAGTATATTTTCAACAAGTGGTATAGAATAAGTAGATATTCATAGAGAAATAACACTTGCATCCTCATGTGATGTCATACAGAAAAGTTGACTCAAAGTAAATCACATATAAATGTAAAAGCTGACGATAAAACTAATGATAAGAAACAGAAATATATGTGGCTTTGGTGAAAAAGATTTCTGAGACTGGACACACAAAGCATTACCAGAAAAAAAAAAAAAAGATAAAATAGACTTTATCAAAATGAAAACTTCTGCTTTATGTAAAACACCATTAAGAAAATGAAAAGTCCAGTCAGCCACAGATTGGCTTCCAGAAAAACCTCGTAGAAAGAGCTCTTTATAAGTCAATAATAGAACAACCCAGTTTTATAAGTAAGCAGAAGCCGAGCTCCATAAAAGAAGGTATCTAAATGAATGGCAAGTTAGCACACGGAAGTAGGTTCAGAGCATCAGTAGTTTGGGAAAGATGCAAAATAAAACTACAGTGAGCTATCCCCATTGGAATAGCTAAAATTAAAAAGAATTGGCACGCTGAGGTTGATGGGTAGGAGGAACAACTGAGCTGGCACTCTGCCACCATTCTGCGTTTCTCAGCATCCAACAGATGGTACTATATGGCCCACTGTTAGACACGTGGAGCTAGCGTCCCGGGTTTGAGACAGCCGGACGTCTCCCAGTAACAATCAGATTGAGTTTGTCCTGTACCGTTTCTGTTCAGCAGTCAGGCAGAGGACCAGCTGCCACGGTGGGTGTGAGCTCCTGCTCAGCCGGGTCTCATTGGCTCGTGCCAGCTGGCCGGGACTGCACCGCAAGGCTGTCTCGGAGGAACAACGTGGATGAATCTCAGAGACGCTGAGTACAGGAAGCCAGACTTGCAGAAGTCTGTGATGTGTGATTCCATCAGATAATCCTCTAGACCAGGGTAGATCATCGGTAGTGATAGAAAGCAGGTTAGCAGTTGTCTGGGATGGGCAGATTTGATGACAGAGTAGTGTGAGGGAAAAGTGACAGGAATGTCGTGTTCTTTACGTGGGTGGTGCTGGTGGTATGGTGTATACATTTGTCAGAATTCACTGGAATATATTTAAAGTAGGTACATTGTATTATTTAAATGTCAGCAAAATTGATTAAAAAGGGGAAAATGGCAACACCAAATTGCAGTATGGATATGGATGTATTGCTGGCAACAGTTTAAAATGATATAGTACTTTTTTAAACTTTTGGCATTTGCTTACAGATTTCATCATTTATCTCCTTTACAACCCAGAATTTCTATTCCTAGACAGTATCCCAAGAGAAAAGAAACACATGTCCGCACAGAAGACTAACAGGCCCAATCACAAGGGTTTGCCCGTGATAGGCCCAGGTTGAAAACAACTCCGATGGCCTTCAGTGGGAAGGTGGGTAATGAACTGACATATTCATGCAGTGGGACTTTTTCAGTAATAAAAATCAGTAGACTGTACAGTTGTGTATCTATATGAGTGAGTGTCAAGACCAAGCTGCAGAGAAAGTAGACAAAAAGGCGCATGCGCGTTTCAGTCATGAAGATTTTCAAACAGGTGGGATCTGTGTTTGTCTCATGATGGGAACTAGAACAGTGGCTACCGCTGTGGGCAGAAAGTGAGGTTGCTGCAGCGGCGGATGGAGGCTTCTCTGTCTACCTCGTGGGGATGTTTCCTCATGTGAGATCTCCGTGTTAGACTGCTCAGCACGAGTACCTTCACTGAAAACATACAAACAGTGAAACTAACAACGCAAGCAGGATAAAAACAAAAAAACATGGTCAAGTTGAAGGATAAAACTAAACCCGTAAGAGAAAGCATTGAACGCCTCCCCTCACTATTACATCCATCCCCTCTGACTCACTCACCCGCCCGGGGTATTTTTCTACAGAGAAGGAACTCAAAATACATTTAGTTTCTGTGATTCTTAAGATCTGATTTCAAAATTTAAAAAGTAATACATCAGGAGAGAGTCACCATAGTTTCCAGAAAGTTGGATGAATTCTGAGCCTTGAACGTACTTTGTATCTCTAACCTATGCTGTCAATTTTCCCTCATTCTCCTAAACATTTTGGCATAATTTGCAACAGTTTGAATTTCCTCTAGATAAAAGGTTTTAAAATTTCTCTTATTTCCTTAATTGCAAGTCACACGAAAAGAATAAGTGAACCAAAAATATTGAAAATCATAGATGGCATAGACTGTTACTTTGTAAAAGTTGTATTTGGGTCTAGTGAGACTGTCTTGCCACTCCTGGGCCACTGGGTACTCTATGGCCACGCCGTGGTACTCGACTCCTCATCACATGTGGTACTCTGCGCTCTCACATAAACATGATCTGATGCTGTTGTCGCTTTGCTTCTGGAGATGCAAGCTGGGGCCTGCGGTGGGTCATTGCCTCCTGACCCGCTGCCCTTCCCGGCCAAATCCCTGTGTTGGGTTTGCATTGTTTCCCGCTGCCTAGAACCATTTAATGCCAACTAAGTACCAAACCGGATGTGTACTATAACAAATCAACCTGTTCACTATGTTAATTTTCATGAGCAAACTGGCTTGAGGACCCTGAGAAATGGTAGCCACAGTGATGATATGATTTTCAGATTTCCTTTTTAAAGAGCTAAGCCAGGACTCCCCCAGCTAAATGTCTCCATAGATTCTGATGTCGCAGGCATCACTTGTGTCACTTTAGCTCTGGCAGATTGTGTAACTGGTAAGCTGGTGGGAATTGTAGGGTGGTTGGGTTCTGCTTTTCTATAAATAGTCTGAACTGGCAAAGTTATAAAAACTGATGTTTCTTTTAGATTAATTTCTAGAAAATTTTGGTTACCATGGTACTCTAAAACCTTTGGTAGGAATAATATACTAGTTAGATTTTTTTTGGTCTGCGAATAAAAATACACATCATGAGAACAGTAGAAATAGCAGAAACCACAGTATGAGGTTGTGTGGTCGTTAAAGAGCCAGTTAGTTTGTACCCTTCGTTTTACCTGTAAATATGTAGGACAGAACGTTTATTAGTTCTTTGACGTCTAGCGTAGTGTGTAATTGGATCTATTTGTCTTCAGTTTTTAGTGTTTAGTAGGCTTTTAATACTTTTAGTTCCTGTTACACTGTAAACATGTACTCCCAGCATTTATTAGCCTTGATATATTCTTTTTTTAAATTAAAATCTTTCTTGGTACATTACATATACACATCATGATTGCACTCAACAATGAGAATTTGTACCAGTATATGACACAACTTAATTCTCATTTTTTCCCATAGCCCTACCCACTCTACCACCCCATCCCTTATATACATAAACTTTGTTTCCTTTCTTTTTTGTTATAAACTCAGTTTTTCCCCCTTTACCCCATGTCGCTTTGAGTATTTTGTTTCACAATATATAACATACATTCTAGAACTCATTTACATCTTTATTTTCTCATACCAGAGAAAAGATGTGATATTTACACATCTGTGACTTATTCACTTATGAGGATGTACTCAAGGTACGTCTACTTAAGTATAAATGATTCAGTCTTATCATTGTTTATGGCAGAGTTATACTCCATTCCGTAGAAGAACCACAGGTTTTTTATCCAGTCTCCAGTTGATGGGCATTTTGGTTGTTTCCAAGATTTAGCAATCACAAACTGAGCTGCTATAAACATGGGTGCACATATGTCACTGTGATATGAATCTTTTAATTCTTTTGTGTATATACCTAGCAAAGTGATGGCCAGGTCAAATGGGACCTCTTATCCTAGCTTTTTGAGGAATCTCTAAGCTTTTCTGGAGATGTACAGTGAGACACAGTAGATTTTAGACTTGGATAGTGTTTAGCAGAGAACATTGAAAACTTATGTAACTCCAGGCTGAATTACCCCAGCGCCTGTGTGCGTATTATAGAACTGGAAAGTGGGTTCTGGAGGGTAACAGGCCGGTCTCAGGCCCACTGCTGCGGTCCCCTTTCCATCCACCATGTCTTCGGCCCCGTAACTGCTCGAAGTTTTTCTGGGCGTTCACTGAGAGCTGACCCCAGAAGAGCGGTGAGTTGCAGGCTCTCACTGAGGTGCTCCGGCTCCGCCCTCTCAGCGGGTGGTGCTGCGGGCCCCTGTGCCTCAGGACCTTCCCTGGCCAAGTGGGTCAGGTTCACCCCGCTCTTCCTTACAAGGGGGCTTCCTGCCTATACTTAGCGTTTTCTGACCTCAGGACCTAAGTAGAAAACACGGGGTGAGATCAGAAAACAAACAAAAATACATACACATGCATGAGGAGAAAATGGATGTGTATGTTTTAAAAACTATTGCAGGTAGGGTCGGGGACTTAGCTCAGTGGTTCCGGCGCCTGCCTTGCAAGTGAAGGTCAGAGCTCGATCCCCTGAAACCGCATGCAACAATGCTGGGCCTGGAGACTCATGCCTATCAGCATTCAATACCACATATACCACAGTGCTGGGCGTGATGGCGCACCCAAGTAATCCCAGTGCTCAGGAGGCAGAGGCAGGAGGATTGCTGTGAGTTCAAGGCTGAGCTCAACACCAGCCTGAACTAGAAAGCTCTAGACCCTGTCTCAAAAAAAAAAATAAATAAATAAATCACAGTACCAGACAACACATCGCCGTTCATCCTCCTCAGAACACTCTCCTTTTCTTCAACTCCACCTCACCCACTGTTCTCCCCACTTTCCGAAGCAGTTTATGGTTAGTTTATAACAATCTTTGTCAAATAAAAACATTATGTGTCCTCATCTGCCTGTTCACTGCACCTGGCACTTGTGACTTCTGGCAGCGGAGGTAAACGTTGCAGTGCGCAGCTTTGAGGGACCGAAAGGAGCCACAGGGTACAGCTAAAGACCCAGCTGAGGACTTCTAGAGTGCTGCAGAGCACACGCAGAGAGAAATCATAAGACAGTGCCACGTTCCCGTGCATCTGTTCCCAGTGTATGCATCTCATAGAACACAGACATCACATACAGCCTTTGTGTTGTACAAAGGCTGACCTTGAATTTAGGAGATCCTCCTGCCTCAGCCTCCCAGGTGCTGAGATGACAGGCACATGCAGCCACACCCAGCAACTATAGTATGATTGGAATTAGGAAAATAGTAATAATCCTGCTCCAGTGTTATTAAGCTGAATGTACTATTTACCATATTAATATTTTAGATAATGATATTTGATGAGCTTTTGATATTTCCTTTCAAATTCAGGACCACAACTTTTCCTTTATTCCTCTTTTTTCAGAATCTTTTTTTCTACCTCAGAAGATCCAGGGTCTTAATGACAGAGTGGGGCACCAGTGTGTAGCAAAGGGACTCCTTTAATAATACCCCAGGTAACAGGCCACGGTCTGGAGTAACACTACAGCAGCACGTTATGTCTGCGATTCCTGGAAACCTGCAACTGTGCTTTTCCCTTTTGCACAGCTTTTAGTTGTAGCACACGTACTTTACAAACTATAGAGAGAGCTAGGGGTTTAGCTCAGTGGCGCCGCGCCTGCCTGCAAGTATAAGCTCCTGAGTTCTATCCTCAGTACTGCAAAAAACAAAAAAACTAGATTGATACTACATGCACATTTTCTCTCTTTTAACCCACATAGTTGTACCTCTGACATAGCCACACACTGAATGCTTAACTCCAGTCGGTGTGTCTCGTTTCTCTCACTGGTCCGGTTATCCAGAGCTCAGTCTGATAGGTTGCTCAGGAAAGCAGCTGGCGACAGCCCTGGAGTCCTCACATGCTGGTAGGAGTCTGGGGCCTTTAAAAGTGAAAGTTGCTTTGGCTGAGCACGTTAGCCTCAACTCGTTCTTTCTTGGAATGTCTTTAAAAAGATACTGCTAGGTGTGGTGGACATGCCTTTAACCCCAGCATTCTTTGGGAGGCTGAGGCAGGAGGATTCTTGAGACTTGAAGGCCAGCCTGGGGTACATAGCGAGTCATGGATAGCCTGTTACATAGTGAGACCCTGTCTCTAAAAGACAAACAAGATGCTCCGGGTTGACTTTTGGTGTTAAGGTTTTTGTATTTAAAAGTTTGGTGACCATTTAATTTTCATTTCCCTTATAATTAACTTCATGTTGCCATTTAGATAACATAAGAATTGTTTTCAAATTCAGTTTTTTGGAGTATGTCTTAGTGATGGTCATTCTGGGTCAGTGGTTCTGGGTACCTTTGGTGTTCCCTTTCAGTGTGTACTTTAAAAATTTTACTTTCAGAAGGCATAATTGAATGACAGCTTTCAGTATGTATTGTGTTTTTTGATTGCTTGGGTCTCTTCTTGAGGGATTCTGCGTTCGCCAGCTTACAAGAGCCTGCGGGGCGGGGCCGGGGCGGCTCAGAGCTGCACATGCCTGGACCCGACTGAACGCTGGACACGGATTTCAGCACGGGCCGCAGCGGCCGCCCCGAGTCAGACCGGGCAGTGCAGGAGATCCGTCCGCCTAGAGATGCGAAGGACCAGCCAAGGCCCGGAGCGCCGGAGCCGGAGCCGTCCTGCAGAGACCGCACCCGCAGGCGAGGCCCGCGGGGTGTGCGGAGGTGTGGAGGGGAGGGTGGTTCCGAGCTCGGAGCTGAAGTCTGCGGGGAGTCGAGGCCCGAGGTGCCTCAGAAACAGTCAGGGGAGCTCCTCCCGGGAATCCTCCCTGCGGGCGGGTCTTCCAGGCCCCTGAACTCAGCTGGGCTCCGCTCACAGTGACTGCAAGTCCATCACCACTTTGAACTGCGTTGTATCAGAACCTCCTGGTGTGCCCGGCTTGCGGTGCAGCCTGTGACCCAGCACTTATGAGGCTGAGGCGTGGCGATGGACTTCAAGGCCCGCCCAGGCTGCAGAACGGCTTGGAGGCCTGTCTAAGGCCTTGTCTCATGAACAGCAAACCACCTCCTCTGTCTGCGGTGTTCCTCGCGTTCTTCTGTCTCCCTTTGCTGAGGCTTCAGTTTGGAGTGTTTTGCTTTTGCTTTCGAGCTCCATCTGCACATTTCTGAATCATGTTCTTGCATAGCTTGTACTTTCTATGTCATTTAACTTGTTTTGAAATAATAGTTTGTAGTTTTCGTGTTTGATATGTATTCACTTTCTGTAACCCTACTTTGCTTCTCTTTTTTTTTCCTTAGGACTTTGTATGTTTGAGTTTGGTTCTTTCCTCTAGGTAATTTTTACAAATGAACTTAATTTTCCTGAACCTCTATGAAGAGGTGTTGCGTGCGATAGATTTTCCAGTTCTGTGAAGGTCTCCTCTGTTGTGCTGTAGCCTTTCAATATGGAGGCCCTTAGAGATGCTGTGGCTGTGTCCCCTTTCCTTTCTTGACCTGAGGTGCTTTCTTTGTTGTCACTGTTGGTGTTGCCCTGCTCTTTGAGCTCTGTGTTCATCTGATCCTTCTCAGTGTGTAGCTTTTTTTGTGGACAGGAGGTTTACTGGTCAGTTTTACAGCTTAGAGTTCAGGATTCCTCCATGGATTCGGGTTTCTCTCCCTCCTGTTTTGAGTGAGTGAAACTCATCCTAGTGTTAGTTGTTTTCCTCAAGTTACCAGCCAGTAAATACCTATCCTAACTTCACACCAACTTGGTGGCCTGACCCATCCCTGCCAGCTCTGTGACAGGGCTCCGTCAGGCAGATCTCATCACTTCTCTTGATCCTTTTATTAATGCAGTTGATAAAAGGCCACTAGAGGGGACAGTCACACCTGTCCCCTGCCAGGCAGGGCGGTCTGAACAGGCTTTGCTTGTCCTGTGACAACCGAACTGCCTCACCTCATGTTCATCATTTGGGATGGTATCATTTCAGAATCCCAACCGAATTACATCTGCTCAGACCCCTATTCCAGGTAAGGCCGTGCTCATCGATTCCAGGTCGCTGCATCTGCGTCTGATGAGGCCTCCCACTGCCCTTTGCCTTTTCCTCTGCTGATGCCCGTGCTGTGTGGAATTTGTAACCGCGTTATCAGGGGCTGTCTGTGCCCACTCTCGTTTGGGGTGAATGGGGATACCTTGTCACCTTAGCTGTGTTACAAATACTGTCCTTGTAGAGGTGTGTACATGTATGTATCTTGGCTTCCTTTTTCCCCTGCCTGGACTTTTCTGGGTGGAGAATTTAGGAATTTGGAGGAGATTTCCATATTTATTTTTAAATATGGAAGAGTGAATAGTTATGTGACTTAACATGTGAACAGTTTGAATCCAGAAGAGAGTTTTTATAGGTAGCGATGTTCCTAGTGGGAACCATGACAATATGAAAACTTGTCATGGTTAAGAATGGCTTGTAAAAGTTCAATGCAGTTGGGCTTTAATCTCTGAGCTTTTGTTTATTATCATGTAGTAAATTCTTCTGGAATTGCCTGAGAACCTTAGAAAGTCAGATCCCTAAAACCTTTCCTGCCAGATGTTTTAGAATCACAGTAGGGATAGAATACTCAGTGCAGGGATTCAGGGCTTGTGCTCCAGCCCCATCACTGGCAGCTGCCTTCTTGGAGCAGTTCTTTGAGGAAAGGAGCAGCTTGGGTTTTTCCTACAATTTGTAAGAATGACTTCCTTGTTCTCAAGACAAAAATTAGTCTATCTTAAAATAATTCAAGTTGCTACTTGTAGAGCCAAACCTTCCTGTCATATGTAGAATAGTCCTCTTACAGTTATTGATTCATTCAGCCAGCGCTCACTGAGCATCTTCCAAGTGCTAGGCAGAAAAGACAGCAGCGCGGAAGTGCTCACATGCGGATGGGCGGAAGTGCGCACAGTGCCGCCAGCTGTGTGAGGAAGGTGCTTCCGGAGCAAAAGCGTAGGGACCTGGAGGCAGCAGGGCCGCGTCTGCCTGGGAGATGGGGAAGAAAAAACGAGGACCTAGGTTTCTAGCGAAGAAAAGATAAGACCCAGGAGAGGGAAAGACCTGAAAGAGAACAACCATGTTTACTGGGTCTTTTCGAATCGTTCAAGTTAGTCTTTATAGAAAAGACGACTCTTGACTTTCACGCTTGTTCCATCAGTTTTTGTGCCACCTGTGGTCACTATAAGAAATGGAAGTGACAGGAGAGGACTTAGCACGAAGGCAGCATGGCGGCAGCTGGACTTTTGAGTCGCATCTTCACATGAAAACCTGGAGCAGCCTCACAGCTTTGCTTTTCCTTTTTAACCTAGTTTTTCTCATTCATCTGGCCGTTGACCTTTTCACTTAATTCGATTGTGTTGTGTATCTCGCGCTGCAGTAGTGGCGAACCTCTGGCACACCCACCGCAGCAGGCTGCTTGTATCATGGAGAGCTCTAGGTTTGCCCTCGCGCTGTCACGCTGCAGAACAGTTTGGGAAGCACTGCAGTGCAGATAGGAAGGAACCACAGGAGCGGTTAGGTGGAGTAGTCAGTTATAGGTTTTTGGCTTAAAATAATGTTTTGTTAATTCTACGGAGGAAGATTATAGAGGAGCAGGACAGGATGTGTGGGGGCCGGGCGGAGGCCCTGAGGTGCCCAGCAGCTCATGGGCTTCTGATGCAGGCGTAGGCCGAGCGACAGGCCAGCGTGCGAATCCAGAGCAGGGGCGGATTTGGCTGTCGCTGCAGATGGGGCGCCGCCGGGCCTTGGTGTGACATGTCCAGCTGGAGTTTAGTCACCCAGAGTGGGGGGAGAGGGAGAAAGGGTGGCCCTGGATAGAGGCAGGGAGTAATTCCTAGTTACAGTCACAGCTGCAGGATGACGTTATTTAGCGGTCAGTAAGAAGGGGTTTGGTTTAGATAAGGAGGAACATTGACAATTATGAGACATATTAGAAACATGTCACAGATACTACTTTATTTTGTATTAAACTGAAAAACTAAAAAAAAAAAAGACAAAACCAAAAAACACCTGGGGCCAGGGATATAGCTCAGTGGTTCTGGTGCCTGTCTTGCAAGCACAAGGACCTGGGTTCTATCCCCGGTAACCACATACCATACTGGGCGTGGAGACTCAACCCCAGCAGCAATCAGCACCACATACCACAGTGCCAGGCGTGGTGGCTCACGCCTGTAATCCCAGCACTCGGGAGACAGAGGCAGGAGGATTGCTGTGAGGTGAGTTTGAGGCTGTGCTCAGGGCCAGCCTGAACCACAAAGTGCGACCCTGTCTCAAAAACAAAACAAAACAAAACAAAACTATACCAGGGCAGGTGCTGCTATTCTTGTTTTACAAATGAAAGAGTTTTCCACTTAGTGTCAAGCCTTGAGCACCTCGCCCTACATCTAGTAGGTAGCAGTTGAGGAATTAGGAACCCGTGTGTGACTTGCTGAGTCCAGCTTTGCTGGGCTGCTTCTTGCAAAGGGGGGAACAAAGGAGTTAGAGAAGTAGTTATAGAACACTGACTACACGGTGTGGGAGCTGCTGGGAAGGTGGGGGCCATTTCCGGGACAGATAGAGTCTTTGATGACCCTGCTTTGGATGGAGCCATCACGCTGTGCTCTGACGCCACTTTCTCAAGATGTGTTTTCGTGGAATACGTACACTCTAGCCTGGGAAACTCTAAAGGAAGGAAAAGCACTTGTAAAGAATCAAACACCGCTTAGAACCAAGCACGAGTTCACTTCTCTACGCTGTAATTGAAAAGTGCAGCGTCTGGGAAGATGCAGCCTCCGGTTAGCTGTGGCTCCTGGCGGAAAAGGGAGGGAGAGCCGGCCGGCTCCATCCCCGCAGAGCACAGCGCTCCTGCTCGCTGCTGCCCACAAAAGCTGAGTCAGAGGGAGGAGGACTGCGCTGGAGGCGGCCATGGCCCACTTCAGGCTCCTGGACTGCATGGTCAGCCACAACTGGGGCTTGCTGTGTAACCTGTACTGCGCCTGGAGCAGCCAGGTCGGTCTGATAAAGATTTTGCTTTTTAATTCAGAATGGCTAAAAAGGTACATAGAGCAGAGTGAAAATGCTAGCTATGAAAATGTGATGTTTTATAACAGTAAAAAATTCTCTCAGATGGTTGCTTTCTCTGCGAATGCTTCCTCAGTGTGACATGTTGTAAATATAGTGATCTGAATGATGTTCAGAGACCTAACGGAATGGGGCAGACAGTTTGTAAAGCCTTGAGTTATGGGGGAGGGGAGAGGAGACTGGATCACTTATGAAATAAAGCTAGCAAATATTAGAGCCAGGCACTTGTAAAATAAGGTAAATGTATAGTTTTGGACATATTTTATATTGTGCGTATAAGAAGGCAGGCAAGGGTCTGTAATGAGTTGCTTTTCAAATAAAGTTTCATTTATGATTATCAGCAGCTCTTGATTTCTCTCACAGTGGGTCCAAGTAGAAAGTCTGCGGACTTTTTCTGTTACCAGCCAGGTTTCCGAGAAAACAGTTAGCAGCTGAGAATATTTGGTGGCTGCATCTTTTGTGAGTTCTCTGCTTTAGAGTTTCTTCCTTAAGAAGCAAAAAGTGTTTCTCCTTTTAGCCTCAGTCAGCGTTGCTTTTAGATGCAGTCTGTTTCTGTAAATCATAAATAACGCTATATATTCAGCATAATGGCTTATGCAGAATACAGAGAACTTGCATGATAGCTTTTGTTCCAGTTATCAGTATGAATTATTTACTTTATGGATCATGAGCCATCTTATCTAGTATTGTCTTTCTCATTGAAGACAAAAAAAAAATTTTTTTTTTCAGGTTTTTTGAGACAGGTTCTTGCTTTGTAGTTCAGGCTGGCCCTGAGCTCAGCCTCAAACTCACATCACAGCAATCCTCCTGCCTCTGCCTCCCAAGTGCTGGGATTACAGGCTTGAGCCACCACGCCTGGCACTGTAGTATGTGGTACTGGTTACTGCTGGGCGTGAATCTCCACACCCAGTATGGTATGTGGTTACCGGGGATCGAACCTGGGTCCTTGCGCTTACAAGACAGGTGCTGGAACCACTGAGCTAACTCCTCGGCCCTTGAAGGCAAAATTTTTAATACTGTTTGAAATTCAGAAGAAAACCTGAATTTAAGATATTACCGGAAGCGGCATTGGTAAGTGTCGTGTACTGTCTCCCCGGCTGCCTTGCTCGGTCTTCTGCAGCCCTGCCGTGGACTTCTCAGTTTGTGAGACTTGGAATCTCCGGGCCTCAAACACTTTTCTGTGGTTCATCTTCTTTCTGTTCCAGAGCTATGCAAAAATGGTTCCGTGGCTTAGGCTGGGTGCAGCAGATGAGTGTACCAGAGAACACAGAGGTGGAGAAGGTCATTTAGCTGTATTTCTAACAGTGTAGGATTGAGCTCTCCATGCACTTTCTAGTTCTTCCCTTAATGGCTTTACATCATCATAAAAATGTGGATTGGGATTGCTACTAAGAGAATAAAAGCAATGCAGTTATCTTAATATTTAAAATTCATAGTATCAGGAGCCTGACAATTTTTTTTAAATTTCATGTTTTGTAATGCTTTGCAGCTATTACTAAACCTATTAGTCTGATCATTAGCAGACTTTCTAAACCTTCTTGTCTGATTAATCCCTAAGAAATGTTTGAGTTCCAGTGGATCCTAGAGATGAGCTGATCAGCGAGCCAGCTGGAGCGGGGACCCCGCAGAGCAGAGCGGCCGTGTGGGGACTGATCCTCTGCTCTCCTGCTGTTCAGCGCTGACAATGGCCCATTTAGTTGGCAGCATCTGTCAGAAGATTTCTCAGAATTTAGCATAAAGTAAGAAGGGCATGTGATAACGTCTCCCATGACTTTGGTGCACGCTAACAGGATTCGGTGCAGGTCACAGATCCTTTGCCTTGGGGGCCAGGAAGTTGAAGAGTAAAGGGAATTGTAAAAAGTGGAGAAAATTGAAAAGAGTAGGGGATTAGTGAGTCCGGGCTGGCAGACTGTGGGTAACAGGAGATTAACTTTCAGGAGATGGTTGCCGTGCTTTGCCCACTGTTGTCAAATATATTTGTTTGTAAAGAGGAACTAAAAATTTGGGTGTTTTTTTTATCTGAACTCATCTTAATTTTTAAATGTTGACTGATTCAAGTTTTTCAAAATAGTAGGATTAAAGCAAAACATCTGGTGGTCAGATGTGGCTGGAGGCTTCCAATGTGTAATAATGTGTGATTTATAGAGACACTTAGGGGCGGCCGTGGCTTCCTTCCGAGTTTCAGCCTTGAAGCCAAGCAGTGCTGAAGTACGTTGCTGGGTGACCCTCGTGTAGGTGAGGGAGGGAGTAAGAGAACCGGAAGAGGAGTGGGTGACAAGACAGGGGACAGGCTGAAGGGGACAACAGAAGACAGGAAGTGGGAGGCGCCACCGTACTGAAAGAATGTGGAAGGGTTATGTGTACTATCCACTTCATATCCCTGCTCTGCTAGGAAGGCAGGAAAATGCTGTATCTGAGTATTGACTTGATTTTTTTTTTTAATTAAGTAAAATATATGGTCACCTAGAAAATAGAGAATATATTTCATTCAAATATAACTTATGTTAATATCTTGATATGTCTCTTACCAGTTTTTACCCCCTCCCATGCCTTTTTTCTGATGTTTTTGTGTGTGTTTGTGTTTCTGCAAGTTAGAATTATATGGTTTACCTTTCTCCACTCTGGAGAAATTGTTTTTAGTGGTTGTATAATGTGGCTAGGGAAGTTTTTTTTTTTTCCCTGGGATTGAATTTAAGACCTGTCCCAAGTTCCTGGGCTTGCCAGGCAGGCGCAGCGCCACTGAGCTACATTCCCCCACAAAAGCTATTTCGATAACATATCTACAGGACAATTCAGTTGCTTCCAGTGTTTTTGTTTGTTTGGTTTTGGTTTTTTTGCTACTACTAATAAAGTATGGCAAATATCTTTGTGATGAAAATTGTTTTGTGTTTAAGGTTATTTTTACAGAATATGGTCTCAGAAGTAAAATTATTGGGTCAGAATAATAGTGCTCTTAAAACACTTTCAAAATACATTTCTGCATTAAGAAAGAATATCTTAGGATTGTGTTCTTAGAGATTATGAAAGATGAATGAATTTGAAAGTCGTATGGTCTGTAATATTGTTAATTCCCATAGTGCCATTAGGAAGAGAAGACCCGTGTTTCTCTTTTTCTACCTTTGTATTGGATGATTTGCTGGTACTGGGGTCAGCTCCAAGAACTGGGCTGTGCCCTTTGGTGCCTGGGTGCAGCTGCCTGGGAACTCCAGGTTCCTGTCAGGGCCAAGGAGGGTTGTTACTAGGTAGCTACTTGTGTGGCGGCTCTGAAGGAATCCTGGAGTGTCTGGAGTAGGGGAGACCCTGGCATCATTGCCTTTGAGTATTTCTGTGTACAGCCTCTAATCTCTTTTCAGTTTAGCAGCCAGTGTGTCCCTTGCGTTTTATTTGTGTGTTTACTTGGTGCACCAGGGACTGAACCTGGGGACGCAGCCCTTTTTTATTTTGTATCTTTAAACAAGATCTTCCAGTGTTGCTGAACTGCCTGAGCGGGGCTCTGCCCTGTGCTTGTCCCCCAAGAGCAAGTTACTCTGCGCAGGCCTCCCCAGAGACTCCGTGCTTCCGGAAGGCCAGAGACCTCCCTCGGTCTTACCTCCGTGGCAGCTCACGCTCTACCACACTGGCCCAGGGTGGCACTGTCTCTCTGCCCAAAACATTTTCCTGGGCCTTGACTGGCAGGTCTCTTTCCTTGAGTTTTTACCCATTTGTCTCCTTGTCAGAGAAGTGTTCTGTTCAGGTTTGTTTTAAAACATTAAGAAAGGACCATTTGACAGACGGGAGTAGAATGATTGGAAATTTAATTACTTAACTGACACGGTCATTCTGGAGAAGTCCACTGTAGGAAAGAAGGGATAGGGGCCTCCTGGACTGGGTCGTGTTGTGGGAAGCCACAGGGAATCGCCACACCTGCAAACCAGCGTAGATTTCCCACGTTCTTAGTGGACTTTGTTTGTTTGCTACTAGAAGCTACTCCTCCTCCTCCCATCCCCCCTTGTCCTCAGTCCGCCGGCCACTTGCACAGGGGCTGCTTTTCTCCAGGAGCAGGAGGCTTGAAGTCCGTCACTTAGAGATGGCAGTAGGCTGCTGACACTCTGGTCTGTGCTGTCCTTGCTGCTGTCGCTGTGGGCTGGGTTGGCCTCGAACTCTGCCCTCGGTTGATGGCATCTTATCCGGGGTACCAGGGCTGCTGCTGCATGTCCAACCAGCCTGCATTTAAGACACAGAGAGAAAGGCTCGCTGAAAGGTTATACTGTACTTAATTTTAACATTTTGATGTGCGTGTCACTTCATGTTTTATCTTCTTTTAAAAATTAAGGCAGTCATTAAAGTATTATCTTGCTGCCTACTGAATTATTTAAATAATTTATTTTAAAATTGATTTTTTTGGGACATCTTATACATTTTGATCACATTCAGCATTGAGTTTATAGCTGTACGTGACACATCTTGATTCTTATTTTTCCCCTTTCCCCTGCCCTCCCTACAATCCCTGCCCCCTATATACGTAAGCTTTGTTTCCTTTTTTACTATCAAGTTTTTTCTTTCCCTTCTTTACTTTCTCTTACCCACCCTTTCCCTTTTCCTTTTGTATATTTTCTTCCTATTTCAAGTTACCTATCAAACATTTTGGCATTCATTTACACCTTTGGTTTTCATATGAGAGAAAAGATACAGTCTTTTACATGTCTGTATCCTGTTCATTTCACTTGAGTATGTTTTCAAGGTACATCCATTTAAGTATAATTCACTCAATTTATCATTCTTTATGGCTGAGTAATACTCCATTTTATTTAAATAGACAGACCACATCTTTATCCAGTCTCCAGCTGATAGCCGTTTGGGCTGTTTCCAAGATTTAGGTATCACAAACTGAGCTGCTGTAAACATGGGTGCACATATGTCACTGTGATATGATTCTTTTCATTGTTTCATGTACATACTTAGTAGGGGAATAGCAGGGTCACATGGGAGCTCGAGTCCTAGTCCTTTGAGGACTCTCCACACTGATCTCCACAGTGGCTGCCCCAGTCTGCATTCCTACCAGTAACGGAGAAGGGCTCCTTTCTCCACGCAGTTCTCCAGCATTTGCTGTCTGGTTTCATGACGGCCCTTCTTTGTGAAAGTGGATCTCACTTTTCATCTGCATCTCTCAAATGTCCAGCAGTGTTGAGCATTTCTTTATGTGTTTCTTGGCTGCCTTTACTTCTTCATCTGGAAAGTGTCTGTTCATTTCAGATGCCCATTTTTGAACTGGCTCTTTAAATTTGGGGGGGGGGCTGATTTTTTTAAGTCTTTGTATACTCTGGATAGTATTAAAATAATTTGGAAACCTCTTAGTGGATAAATACTCCTTCTCTTTTATTTCCAGTCACTGGAGAAAAAACCCAACTCGATCCAGAATAATGAACGTAAAGAAGATCTCTGTTTTTCAAGTTTGATATTTCAGTTCTAACTTAGAGAGTAATTACTGTCCCCCCATCTTTTCTTTTTTAAACAGAATCTTGCTGTGTAGTTCAGGCTGGTCTTGAACTCACTGTGTAACCCAGACTGGCCTCTCGTTTGCAAGGATCCTCTTGCCTCAGCCTCTCAGTGCTGGGGTCAAAGGCCTGTACCACCAGCCGGAGGCACCAGGCCAGTTCTCATCTTCTCGTCACTTAAGGAGCCTAGAAGGACTCTGAGGGCTTTGCCTTCTTTGGCTCAGTGCGGTGGAGGGCTTTGGCCCAGCAGCCCTCTCTGTCTCTAGTAGTGCTTCTCAGTCCTCCCGCTCCCCCTGTACCAGGCCTGGGTTGGAGGTGGGAGAGGAGGTGACCTCCACTGGGAGATTGCTGGGGGGCTGGTGGTGACTAACTTCCAGAAACACTCAGCTTTTTCCAGCAGGGTTTGCAGGTCTGAGGAGGGTACACAGGGGTGAAAACAGAGGTGTGTGTGCACTGCTGAACTGCAGCTTAGAATTCAAGCTGGGGCAACTACTGGCCTCAGCAGAGGGGAGAGACACCCTGTGCCCTGAGGTTGGCCCTCACACTGCAAGGTGCTGTGACTCGGGGTTTGGTGGGAGACGGAAGAGTTCCCATTGGTGGGTCCCTCTGGTGCGTCAGCCTTTCTGTCTAACCTGAGCTCACGGCAGCCCTGTGAGGGAGAAATCACTGTCACGTCCTGTGTTGCAGTGACTCAGGGCAACTTAGGAAACGAGCAGCCACCTGCCCTGGGCCGCAGAGAGGCCACAGAGCCTGGTCCTGCACATGCCACCTCTGCGGGCCAGTGGACAGTACTCTGCCTGCAGCTCTGCAGCTGTGTGGGGGACAGACAGGAAATAACAGCCGTGTACATAAGATGTGTGATTATTCATGTGCAGAAATTACGCAGTTTCCTCCCAGCTGATGGCCAGTTTAGGAGGCAGTCGAGAAAAATGGGCTGTGAAAGGGATAACAAGAACAAGACAGGAGAAAGGATGTCTGGAATGCTAGAGGCGCTGTACTGAGAAGAAAAATGTTTATTGGACAGGCTAACAAAAGTAGGAGAACTGATGGTCTAGTCACTGGTAGAATCTGAATTTTAGGTACTTTATAATTTGTTAATGAACTTAGCTCCTCTTTGATTCTGTTTCTAAAACCGTGGGCGTGCTATTATGGGTGTGTGTGTGTGTGTGTGTGTGTGTGTTTGTGCGTGCGTGCATGTGTGTGCAGATACATTGTGAGGTGGCACACGTAGACAGAAGCAGTGTCATTATAGATACGGTGCCCACATGAACAGGACTAAAGTTCTGAACAGTGGTGTCATTAGTTTCAGTTTAACAGCACATGTAATTGCTTTGGATCTGAATTACAGGCGGTTTGCGTAAGAACCCGGATTGCAGGGATGGTTGGGGCGAGCCCGCCCCTGCCTCTCTGTGGCAGGAGACCCAGTGGCTGTGGCTGTGCGTTGGGTTTGTTCTTGGCCTGTGCCTCCCCCCAGCTCTGGCCGATGGCAGAATCGGGTCTGAGCATCTAAGAGCGGTACCAGTGGGGATCTGGGGGAGGCAGATTGCAAGGAGGCAGTCTGGGGCCAGCTAGCGTGTGATGGGTGGAAGGGCCGACGCATCTCTTCCGGCTTTCTGGTGATAGTTGGACTTGATGGCGGCAGAAGCCAGTAAAAATACCAACTTTTGAACTTCCCTACTGCCCAGCTGAGGGGAAAGCAGTTTGGTAGGTCAGCGTCAGGCGGAGATGTGTACCTACCGATGCTTGGCCAGCTCGTCTTTGTGAGTCTGTGAGTCGGAGCAAGTCCTAAATTCATGTGGGTGTGCACTTGTGTATGCAAATTAATAAGATGATTTCAGAGGGTTTTTCCCATCAGTGTTTTGAGATGGGGTGACTTCCATCCACCTGCTGATTGCTGGGGTTTCAGGCCTGCACCACCATGCTAGGCTTAATATCTGGGGTGTCTCCCATCTAGTTTTGACGAAAAATGGTTGTTTGGAAATCAGAATGTATTTTATGTGCTGCTATGTATTTAAAGGCTGAATTGTAGCTGTATGTATCAGCCCGAGTTTAAGTCATGTTGATACAGTGGCTTATGTAAAGTATCACTCATAGAGACTTTCGGGGGATGAATGGGATAATTCTTCATTCAGTACAAACTTGACAATAGATGTGTTATTGAAGAAGGCGGTGTCCAGTTTTTCCAAGCGTATGTAAACATGAGCACGTGTGGGAGCTACGGAATTTACTTGTTTTACCACTTAGTGTTCTCCCTGGTCACAGATGTGATACATACTGTGCTCACTATGTACTGCCTCCTATTTAGGACAGACAGGGCTCAGCCTACCAGGCTTTGTAAAGCTGTGTTGAAATGTAGTGATATTTAAAAAAAAAAAAAAGCACGCTCGAGAGTAATGCCCGCACTCAGGAAGATGTGGACTGAACGGGGATGATGCCATGGCGCGGGAGCGCGGGAGCTAACTGAGCACCGAGACCCGTGGGGCAGGTGGCTCCCACTTCGCTTTACTCGCCATGTTGTCCCCACCTCGCCCTCGCCCTTCCCGCTGCGCAAAGCCATCCTCCATCCGCCAGCAGCTGAGAACTCCCTCTGCCATCTCCCAGACTGTCCTTGGGCTTAGTGAGAGTCCCCTGTCCTGGGACAGCCTCACTTTCCCAGGGTGAGGCGGGGATAGTACAAGTTGGCCCCAGGAGCAGCACGTGTTGTGATACATCTCTGTGGTTTTCTGTCAAGGCCCTGGACGCTGCTCAGGTTTAGTTCTCGTTCTGAATTCACCAGCACCGACACGAAGATGAGATGCTGCGGCGCGGCCTTCTGTCGCGTTGCTCCCTCAGAAGCTGCCTGTCCGCACCCCTGCCCACATCTCGGGGCAGGTGCCATGGCAGATCTGCAGATCCCAGAGCCATCCCCAGAGTGTGCTGGGGCTCCCCAGACTCACTCAGCGTCAGATCCCCCATCAGGCAAATCCAGGTGTGTCTTCTGTCCCTTGCTCTCCCACCTCCGCACAGCACAAGCATGTTCCCACGCACCAGTGCCCTAGCCAGGCCTTGCAGCTCCTTTGGGACAGAGCCCCCAACACTATCTTGTTTTTAAGCCTTGGGTGGGGCCTGGCTCAGCCGTAGGCCCGCCCTAGTTTTGCCCACCATTGAGGCGGGACTCTCCTAGTACTTCATCAGAGCCCTTGAATTAGTGAGGTTCTTTGTGCCTGTGATGAGAACAGGCAGGACTCCGAGCCCTGTGTGAGTTAGGGGTTGGTTCCCGTCATCCTTTCGGGTTCCTCCCCTCCTAGGGCTGTTTTAACACCGTCTCACTAGGAGTCAGTAGCTGACAACTGCGGTGGGAGGGAGGACTCGTGCGGTTCCTGCAGCTCTGTCCCTCTAGGACTCTGCACCGTGGTTTAAGTTGACTCCCTTGACTCCTTTTCCCTGCACCAAAGCTTTAACTTTCTCTGCAAAAGCGAGGCTGGTTCTGGGGTTCGTTTCCTTCCTGAGCCGCCCAATGGCTGCAGTCTGGAAGCCTTTGCTTCATAGATGCTGTTTTGTCTGGATGTTGAGCTGTGTATGCAGTATAGTGGGTCGGTTATCGTTTGCTAAGTAGCAGGTTAACTCTCAAACTTAGCCACTCAGACAACACTGTTCATCTGTAGATCTGAAATCTGAGAGTGTCTTTCTGGGTCCTCTGGCCGAGGGGATCTTCAAGGTCCTAACCCCGAGCTGAGCCCTCAGGACTTGCTCGGGGAGCACCTGCTTCCAGGCTGTGAGGCTGGTGCTGACCTGGTTCTCAGAGATGCGCCCGGTGGAGGCTGCCGCAGTGTCTCCCCCTGGACCTCCTGGAGGCCAGCTCGAGGCCTGGCAGCTGTTTCCTAAGAAGCAGCAGGGAGAGGAGCCAGAAAGCATGAGTAAGACGCGGGCCGGCCGTGGTTGGGATGTAAGCTGGGAAGGGACTTCCATCTCCCGCCAGGGATCCCTGCCATGAGGTCCGGCCCACACCCCAGGGAAGGGGCTTTCGTGTGGGCGTGAAGATGGGAAAGCAGGATCTGCGCTCTGTTTTTGTTTTCCTGTACTCGTGACTGAGTATAGCTCATGTCAGAGCTGGGAACGCAGTGGGACTGTCTTCAACACCCCGGCCCAAGCATTTGCTGGAGGCTTGTGGATTTCAGCACGTATGGTGTATAGTAGTCCCCAGTATGATTTATTACGACAAAAGAACACAAAGCAGATGAGCAATGTAAAAAGGAAAAAGCAAAGGACCAGAGTTTGGAGGAAACAGGCCAGGTCCCGAGTCCTTGCAGGGGAGTCACCGCGGTGACTGAGCTTCGTGGAGCCCGTTTTCATCCCGGGCTGGCCACAGAGCGGCCATTGCTCAGCACGCCCCTGAGCGAGAGCTGCTGCAGCACTGACCTTGGTTTACACAGCAGTTTAGGCAGAGGAGCCTTTTTGCCAGTCAGAGTGGGGGGTGTCCGTAGGGTATGGCTGTTGGAGCCAGCCAGGCTTGCATGCTCCGTCTGCCCCCGATGCAGCCTACCACCACTAGTGACTAGCAGGGACGTTGTTACGATGGCCAGGGGAGCTTGGGTGTGCACAGCGTGCTGTGCTACAAAGAGCTCTTCAGTACCTGGGTGGGGCCTGGCTCGTGTGTGTGCTGTGGGCCATATAGTGAGTAGGACAGGTGGTAATATATAATTATAGACAAAATTTCCTCCATAGGACAGGAAGCATTTTTCTGTAGCAGAGCATTTCCTGGTACATTTTCGGCGTACGTGATGACAGCCCTCACGGTGGAGTCTGTACCGCCTCCTTTTCCCGTCCCCTTCCCGTGCACCCCTCCTCTCCTTTTGTATAAAAGCTTTGCTTCTCTTTTTTCCTTCTGTTTTCACCTTTTTACTTGTCTCTTCCTTCTTCCTTCCTCCCTTGTTCCCTTTGCTGCGTGACATTTTCCTCCCCTTGCCCACATCTGGTGTGCATCTCGGTTCTTACTTTCCACTTCTGGTTTCTCGCACCAGGGAAGCGGTGCGCTGTGTGGGCTCCGAGTCCCTCCGTTTAGCTGGAAATGCCTGCAGCTCATCCTCCTCCACAGCAGAGCAGATCAGGGAAGCACTTGTCCCCATCCATTCCACTCAGTGTCTCCCAGACCTGCTTTGTGCCGTTCTGCGGTGTACGCAGAGCAGTCTGCATCCCCACAAGGGCCGAGTGGGGCTGGGCATAGATTACTAAGTAATAAATCTGCACTATTTCCAGTTGCCTCAGTGCCAGGAGGAGGGAGCAGCATGAGGGATAGGGAGGCTGAGCAAAACCTCCGCCAGTTCTGGGCGCAACCTCCAACCTGCCACCCCTAGAGGGTTCCACGGGGGAAGCTCCCGCCAGGGCCGCTTGGGGAGGTTTGAGGTAGCGAACAAGGAGCGGGTGGGAGGGTGAGCAGAGAGCTGGCCGAGGCGGGGGTGGGAGGGGCTCAGCTTCCTCCCCCGCAGTGTGATGTGTGGCGCTCTTTGCTGACGGTGACAATCAGATCCATGTCTGTTTTTGTAAAGGTTTTAAATGGAAAGAGAGCACTATATAACGTGCATAAATTGTAAGTGCATGGCTTGGAGAACTGTACTGCAAAGTGATCAGATTTTGTTGTTCCTGTCCAGATAAAGAGTCAGAATGTTTACAGTACCTCCTAATCTTCCGTGTGTGCTTTCTGATCATTATCTTATTTCCCAAAAGTACTTGGATCTGACTTCTTCCCCTTATATTGGTTTCACATTTAATCTGAACTATTTTGTTTTTGGGGGGATTGTTTTTTGAGACTGAGTGTCACCAGAGAGTTCACCTTGACGGTGAGGGGTGGAGGTGGTCACTTCCAACTCACAGTGACTCTCTGCTGCAGCCTTTTGAATGTTGGATTACAGAGGTGCGCCGCCACACCCAGCCCCATTAATCTAAACCTTACCACCCTCTGTGGAACTTATTAAGTGACTTTTTTTCTCCTTTCATTCCACCTTTCTGTGAAATTCATCCATCTTATTGCATTAGCTGTAATTTTTAAAAAATTATTTCTGGAAGTTCATTGTGAGACTATCCCACCAAGCTGGTAATGCGAGCACTGTGGGAAGCTGAGACAGCAAGATCTCAGATTTGAGCCCAGTTTGGCCAACTTAGTGATTGTGAGGTCCTGTCTCGAAATAAAGAGCTGGGCGCGTAGCACAGTGTGAAGGCTATGGGTTGAATCTTCAGTACTAGGAGGGGAAAAAAAAGAGTGTGGACCATCTTATTCGACCCCCACTCTGCCCCTGCTCCATTCTAGGGCTCTAACCCAGGGCCCCGATTATGCCAGGCCAGCCCGAGTCCCCAGCCTTGCAGGCGTTTCCGGGGTTGCGCGGCAGCGAACCAGTTTGCTTGTAGCTTCGCATGCCTGCGTTTCTGTTGAGCATCTGCCCTGGGACATGAGATGCACACATTGTAAAGCCAAACTTCAAGAGCGCCAGGCAGCTTTTCAGAGTGGTCATCCCTTCCGGAGTACACGAGAGTTCTTGGGACTCCCAACTCTTGCCAATAACTAGCAGTGAAGCTATTTTTATTTTGATGTACAATAGTATGTCACTGTGGTTTTAATGTGATTTGCGTGATCACTAATGGAGCCGAGCATCTTTTCTTGTGCTTATTGGCCTTTTGGATTTCGTTTTGGTGACACATTATTGAGATGGTCTGCCTGTTGTTCGTTCACTAGGTGTAAGTCACCCTGTTTCCTTAAATGGTGTTAAGAACCCATGGAATAGGGCTGCTATTTAATTTTTGTTTTCTTTGAGCAGTCTCTGTTCGATCCATTCAAGCCTTTATTTTTACAGAAGGCGTATATTAATACCAAACACTGAATACTAAATGTTTTCTACATTGACAATATCTACTGGGACATAAAGAGTTAAAGAGAGAGGTCCCGAGGGTAGGTGCCGGTGTCGTGGCTGATGCTCCCCCTCTCCAGGTCCCTCTTGAACATAGATTCATTTCACAACTGTCTCCACAGTCTCTCCAGTGGTGACTCACAGAGCTTCCGACTGCTGTCACGTGTGGAGCTTATGTCCTTCCTCCTAGTACCACTCCAAAGCTTAGCAACGACATGTCGACATCGCCAGCCAAACCTGGCGAGTACTGGGGGAAATGCTCTGTGGCGTCCATCACAACCACAGAGCCTGCGCTGTTACCAGAGCAAAGCAGTGTAAGATACTCCTTGGAGAAAATACAGCTTCTGTATTTACATTTCATTTAAAAACCAGACAACTTGCCTTTGTAAGTACTTTGAGCAACTTTAATCACTAGATCTTGTTTTTCTTATATCCTCAGGTTGTTTTTGTGTTTCAGCCAATTGAAACATTTTTCCACATACATTTCATGAGATATTTCTAGAAATATGTTGAAAGGTATTTGTACTTACAAGACATAAATTATTGAACTACTAAAATAATTTACTGCTTTCCAAAGTACTTACATTAAGATTCCTTTAATTGTTAAACTCCACCACCTAAAATATGTGTTTTTGATAATTAATTATAATTTTTTGTGAACAAAATTGTACAGTAAATACTTCCTACCTTTGGAATACTTAGCCCAGTTTTGGAGGTAAGGCACACCTGAGCTTGACTTCGTTCCATTTGAAAGGGTCCGAAGGAGCCACTGGGCCCCTTAATGTAGGATTTCGGCTAGGATCTCCGCCTCGAAGGCTGGCTTCCTCGGGGACTGATGCAGGCTGCCGGCGCGCTTCAGCCTCTTGGTGCCTGCCTTGCTGTGCTTCGAGCTGACGCCACACTGGGACTGTCCGGTGCACAGGCTGCAGGACAGTTGGTCAGCCCGCTTCGGCCGGCGGGTGTGTTTCCTCTCAGACTCAGGCGGATCTCCCTTCCAATCCCCAGGATTTTGCTTTGATTTCTGCCACCATGTTAAACGACATTTTTGTCAACTTCCATTCATAATCATTCAAGGAAACTTCTGAATTCTAATGATACCATGAACTTGTGCAATTTTAAGCTAGAGATACTCTTTTCTATATCATTAATATTAAAGGACACTAAAAATAGGATATTACAGGTAACGATATTTAGCCTCACTGATGCAATAAAAATTAAAATAATACTTACTTTTACTTTGAGCATATTTGCACAAATTTTTAAAATACCATTAACTGAAATAGGGTTATAACAGTCTTATGTTGCTAGTGAATTTTAATTTCATTCTTCTATGGATTTCACTTTATTTTGTATGTCATATTTCAAGTAAACTTGTGATTTTTCACTGACAGTCTAGAAAGTAGTTGTGAAAATAATAATACACGCATTAGCATAAAAATACAAGGAGTAGCATACAGCCACGATTACAAAGATAAGATGGAATGCACAAAACATGATTTGTTCGTGTGATGCAATACCACTTACGGTTTAAAAGTAAGCATCTATTCTTTAGTCTGGATAGTTGTAAAATATTAAATAAAAATGGGTTAGAAACTAATTTGTGTGCATTTGTATATTTTTACAAATGAGAAAACCTAGGATAACATACACATATATACTAGATATTTACAACATCACTAGCAGGAGTGGTAAATAAATTACTTTTACTTTTTTTTTTTTTTGCTTAGTTCTATTTTTCTGTTTATCTTTAATGAAGAATTAATGTTATATATCATAAATATAAGTGATACAAGGAAAAAACCGCTGTGTTACCATTTGGCTGTTACAGATTGTCAGGGCAGCCTGTTAACAGTGCGGTGCTCTGCAGAGTCCCAGGCCAGGAGACGGAGACTTCAGGTATTATCCAGGCTGGGCTACTAATTGGCTCGGAGGCCATCAGCAAGTCTCTTTGGGCCTCAGTGTCTGTACTTGAAAAATAAATTGGTTGAACCAGGGCTGTGATCTTTAGTAGTTTTTTAAATATTAATTTCATTTTTTTAAAAGGTAGGGGGTCTCAGTGTGTATTCTAGGCTGGCCTTAAACTCACATTAATTCCAGGCTGGCTTCAAACTCGTGGCAATCTTCCTGCCTCAGCCTCCTGATTGCTGGGATGACAGGCATGCATCGCCATGCATGGCTAGGTCTGTAATTTCTGAACTCTTTAGTAGACTGTTAGAGTTGCCAAGGAATTAGCAGAATGAAGCAGGCTTCCATGTAAATTCCTTTGCCTCTCTCACCAAACAGATCAGCTCTATATCACTGATGTTTTGTTTGTTGATTCTCTTTTTAGCTATCTTCCGTAGATTTGGGGTGGGGACAAGGCAAAAGAAAAAAAAATCGTCCACAAGACCCAGCACTTCTAGGTACATCTGGTACTGTTGAGCTGTGTCTTTGGTGGAGGTGGAGTTTACCTTATGTATCAGGATGCCCTTGCTTTCCAGAAAATATCAAACTGTGACAGTCTACATCCCTTGAGAATTAACTAGTGAATGAATAGTTAGGGGAGTACCTTGATGCTCGCTGACGTATATAGGCCAGTGCCGTTTTGGCATCTTTGTTTTTTTGTTGTTGTTGTTCCATTTAGTCTTGATCCATTGGAGTAAAACTGTCTTCTGGTCTACCCTGCTTCAGCTGCACTCAGTGTATAGTTTGAATCACCAGTACTTGTGCAGCCTTAGGCAGTTACTTAGCGTCTTGGAGTGTCCATCTTGTATATTCTAAGATGAATGATTCAGTTGGATTAGGTGATCTCCGAGTTGATTTTAGTGTGAATTTCTCAAAAATATTCAGTTACTAAAACAATAGCTGATGAAATTTTAGTGCACTATTGATATTGACTTGTTATAATTGATACTGTATGTAGAATTAATTTGGGAAATTTACCTATGTTTAACAAGGCAGTCTTTGTAATTCTTCTGTGTCATCATGGTGCTTTAGACAGTGAAGTCACAGGATTTGGTGCTGACCACCGATACCTGATTTTCCCTAGCTTTTGTACATGCTTGATAATGTTCATGTCTGTTCAGAGGAGACTGCTTTTATTTGGGGTTGGGGTAGTACCAGGGATCAAATTCTGGCCCTTGTGAGTCCAAGGTAGAAGCGATATCATTTAAGCTAAACCTCTGGTAGGATTGCAGTGCACTGGTGTCTAGGATGGACTGTAATTTAAGATTGACTTTCAATTTGATGTTTCTTGTCTATCCAAGATATAAGGAGAAAGATGAAAATACGATCTATGCTCTGGTCTATAATAAAGAAGATTTTTTCACATTGTAGAGATCCTTTGAAATCTCTGCACTTCATATCTAGGAATATGAAATAGAAGCAAAATATATATTGAATGTTTAAACTTAAAAATTTACAATAAAAATATATGGCCATTTATACTCCTCAAAATACTACCTCTTCATTTTAAACACAATCCCAACATTCTTGCCATTTTTCTGAAGCAGTTCTGGGAATGTTTTCAGGCATGATCAAAAATACAGTGAATGTTCTTGCCAGATACTAAAGATGGAAATACAGGCTGATACAAACACTACCGTGTTCCCTCAGCCACCGCACTCTCCAGGCCTGACCCCGTGTGGCTAGGAAAAGGGCATTGGAGCAGACGTGGTAGCACAACTAAAGATACCAGAAAGGACTTTCAGAATCACTTCATCAAGTGATGAGACTGATAGGCCACGTGTGTGAGAAGCAAGGCGAAGGAGTTTTGAGAGGGTAATGGCAATGTGTCTCTTTATTATAACAAAATTTTTAATAAATTAATTATCCACTGTACTTTTCAACCCCACCTCATGTATCATTTTTAGGAAAGTGTGTCAGCAGTAGACATCTGTATTTATCAGTTTCTAAGTCTTTTTTGATGTGAAATAGCACTACATGCAATTCACTAGCCCAAGTGAGAAAAACGGAGATAGGTACACAGCGATTCCTCAATAAGGTTTTAAAGTAATGCTTTTTTCTTGTTATCATATTTTATGTAGATCTTATTACCATAAATGTTAGTTTTTAAGGCCATATGTTGCTGTTAAAATTTTGTATGAGGCACCAGAATAAGATATCATCTGCTTTGTGATTAAGATAGGTAGAGAAACAAGTAGTGTTAATGTAGTGCGGAAGCCCTGCCATTATAGTGTTCTCCACAGCAAAGGGCCTGCCTGGGAAAGTGTTTCCAAGGACTGGAGCCCACTGGTTAGGCGGTTCTTCAGTTAGCACAGGAAGGAGCTGCAGAATCGATATAGTTTGCCATCGGGGCTGTGTTGTGCAGCACTGCAGCCTGAGTGAAAAGTTAGTGCTGCTTGTGTGTGGGTGTGGGTGGGTGGGTACGTGCGCTTGCTTGTGTGCTCTATAGAAAAATCTGCGCTCATTAGGGAAGGAAGGTAAAGTGGTCTTGACTGCACGTGGTGGTATAGTTAAAATAACTTTGATCCTACACCGAGGCCTTTTGGCTTGCTTCTGCTCACACTGTGTTTCAGACTTTTCCCTGTGTCAACTGAAACATTTTCATGCTTGTTGATGTTAGTGCTGTGTGGTGATAAACCATTCCTCTTTGTTGGCTGTTGAGCATTTAAATACTTTCCCTTTTGAGTTTAGTTATACTTTGGAATTAATATCCTGTAATATGAAAATTTGCCTTGTTATTGTTTCATTGTTTGTGCTTAAAAGATACAAAATTTATGTCTGTACAGATACTGCCAAATAACTTTATAGGAAGATGGCGCTCAGTAGAAGCGCATGAGAATTCCAGTGTATTTCATTGGCTGTAATACTGAGGAGCTATGTTTTTTCAATTAATTTTAGTGTACTATGTTTCCTTTAGCGTCACTTGATAAAGAGTGTTGATTATGAGAGGCTTAGCTTCTTCAGGTAGTCAAGTACATTTTTGCAGAAACCTTTAGCAAAAAATATTTTGGAAATTCAGTTCTTTCTTTTATAATTTGTTCTATCAGTAAAGTTTTGTTCTTGGGAAAGAGAGCTTTGTTATACTAAATGCTCATTCCATTGTTGCATCTTTGTGACTGATAGATTCTCTCTAGCAGGTTAGCTGGAAATAAGGGGTGTAACCAAACTATATTCCCTTACTTTGCTTTAGATACCTTTAGACCTCAATTTAAAATTGCCTGCATCAGTGCAAATTGTGTTAAACTGCACATTCTGCCACGGTCTGATTCTGTGATGTTTCTGGCATATGCTGTGATTGACTGTCATGATACTTTAGAAACATGTATTTAGCGAATTATTTCCTTTTATCATTAGTTCTGATCTTGTCTTCAGAAAGTTTCATGTGTGCTAAAGGGTGAGTGGGAAAGGAAGATATAATCGAGTAGAAAATTTCATGCTTGTTAATACAGTGCTGCTGTATGAATCGTTGAGGAAGAAGTACTTGAATGGCTAAAAGGACATCGTCAGGTTCTTTTCTACTTTAAACATGTGCATTGAATTTAATCCTTCTTGCCCATGTTTTGCCACTTAACTAAGTCTGTTACTGGTCTCTACAAAACAACCAAACATTTATATACAGCAATTTTAAATAATATTGGCAATCCAAGTACCCCAGCCAGCTACTCATTTAAACTTGTTCCTTGTCTTTAAGAGCCAGACTGAGGGGCCGGGAATATAGCTCAGTGGTTCCAGTGCCTGTCTTGCAAGCGCAAGGACCTGGGGTTCTATCCCCGGTAACCACATAACAATACTGGGTGTGGAGACTCACGCCCAACAGCAACCAGTACCACATACCACAGTGCCGGGCGTGGTGGCTCACGCCTGTCATCCCAGCACTCAGGAGGCAGAGGCAGGAGGATTGCTGTGATGTGAGTTTGAGGCTGAGCTCAGGGCCAGCCTGAACCACAAAGCTAGACCCTGTCTCAAAAAAAAAAAAAAAAGCCAGACTGAGAAGCTTCTGGAAGATTGTGTTTTTGACAGGTATTCGGCTGGCATTTCTGTCTGTAAGTTATTTAAGGCTTCACTGCAAAAGACAGTGCTTGACGTGTATTTTTCCTGAGATTTACTATTTCAAACATAGTTTACCTCTTAAAGTTGTAATAGTAGTTAAATATGGTTATTAATTTGAACTTTTGGTATCATGTATTATGGTTCATATTTGAGAAATTTTCATCACAGTGATGTATCTTACTACATAGACTATAAGCTTTCTGTGCTTTAAATAATCCTGCTGGTGTACTCAATGTATACACAGTACCTTATAAATATTGTTCATTTTTTTCTCGAAAGCCAGAACTATAAAGCATTATTTAAAAAATAAAAGCAGACAATTTTAATTTCTCTGACAGTGGTACCAAGGGAGTGCTGTTGAAATTTAAGGGTAGAAGAGTGCCTCGGGTCCTTGTGCGGGCTCAGTGCTGCTGAGCTAAATCCCCAGCCCGCTGTGACTCTTGATGGGAAGTGTCAGCTAGACTTGAGCAGAGGCCACTTATGGCCATGTCTGGGTCACACATTTCACAGGCCACCTTCTGGCATTATACTGAATATAGAGATACGGCCTATGGAGATTTAGCTCAGTGGTTCCAGTGCCTACCTTGCAAGTACAAGGGCCCAGGTTCAATCCCTGGTAACCACATACACCAATGTCAGACATGGAGACTCACACCAAACCAGCAATCAGTACCACATACCACAGTGCCTGGCGCAGTGGCTCACGCCTGTAATCCCAGCACTCGGGAGGCAGAGACAGGAGGATCGCTGTGAGTTTGAGGCTGAGCTCAGGGCAAGCCTGAACTACAAAAGTGAGACCCTGTCTCAAAAAGAGAAAGACACATGGCCTATTACAAGCTAAATATCTAAATCATGTAAGTACTCTGTAAACATATGTAAACTCCTTAAAGAATGTAATAAAAATGTAAATATTTTGAAGAAACTCATATAAAGTATGTCCTTACAGTCAAAAGATGATCCTCCCAACATTTTAAAATTGAGTAATAGCAAATTATCTGGGGAATTACTGTTGGTAGGGAAGTGGCTAAATAAATAAGATACAGTGTTCTCAGTAGAGTTGCACACGCCAGTGAACCTCGGGAACCAGAGTAGAAGCTTGCTAGCTGTGCACCAGACCTTTTTCCTTTTCTCTTTTCGGGTCCTAAGTCTCAACGTCTAGCATTTCTACTGTAATGTGTGTTTTTTAATTACAGGTAGGAAACGACATCAGAGGCTACAAAAGGAGAAAAAGTGAGGGCAGAAAAATTCTAGTCAGATTCAGTCAGACTTGCTTCTGGGATAAGACAAGTAAAAAGGAGTTTTTTTCAGATTTTTAAGAAAAGTTATAGAAGTGCCTTATAACCAGTGAGAATTCTTATTCTGAGTATAATTTTGAAATCAGGTTCTCTATATTTGGAAACTAAGTTATACTCTCTCGTTATCATGAAAGCATGTATGTGCCTCACAGAGAGGAATGAAGGAGAGAATTAGGTAGTACAAGTTGAGCGTGTCATCACTATTTAGGAAATGACCTGGAGAATATGGCCAGAAAATGATTCAGAATAGGTCACAGGGCTAAAGAAAAGTACATTGTGATTTGTTTTTTTTTTTTTCCAGCTTGTCATTTTTGAAGACTAATAATACTGTTTCCAGATTATGTGTATCATAAGTCAGAAATAGCTTTGAAATTTGTAATAATAGTCAAAACTAAAATGTTCATGAAACACTGACGAATGTATCACAACATTCTTTCCAACTTTTAATTTAGATTTTAAAATAGCTATTTTCTATGAAAGTGGCATTTTGAAAGTAAAGGTGTAAGACCCTGTCTTTGAAATGTGATGGGAAAAAGAATAATAGGTTCTCACACATCTCTAATAGAGATGTATATATATGAAATGAGAAGTGTTGGGGATGGGGCCCAAGTCTCAGCATCAGGCGATCATGGTTTATACACCCTTTCCCCAGTGCACGGAGGGGACGCTGCGCGCTCTTGTTAGTGTGCCTCTTTTCTCTGAGACCTGCCACAGGAGGTCAGAGGTAGAATTTTCCCTGTGGTGTTTCACAGCTTGATGCACTTAGGATTTCACGGGTTTTCAGGAGGAGACTCAAACTGTATGACCATCCTTGTGTTGTTGCCCCGGAACTGAGACACATGTGTGTGGGGAATGCACCTGCTGGAGTCCACAGCGGCTGAGTGAGGGCTCCAGCCCTGGGCGGTCCCGTCCTCCAGTCTGTGTGCCACTCCTGGAGTTACAAAGTAAATGTTGGGCAGATAGTAGAATGTCCACAATTCAACCAGATAAAAAAACAAAAAAAATGTATGCACACTGACATTTTCTCAGCAGCTGGCATCATAGAAGATGTCACATTGCTATGAAAAAGCCATCTGTCCCTAAGATAGGGAAGATCATACCTTGTGTCCGTAGCATGACTGGTGGTAATAATATGATAGATAGCAGCACGATTTCACTGGCACAGGACTCAGAGTCTTAGATACACCGTGAAATTATGACCTTTTGAGGTGGTTACAATAGAAATGCTTTCACACGAGTAATTTCTGGAATATGCTAGGAAGCCGACCTCATTTTCCTGAGTATAAATAATTATAGAAGATAGTTTCAGACATGCGTTTATTGTTCATGCGGGTGATGTCTTGTGACTACTGTGTGTGCATGTGTGATAGCCATGTCTCCACTTCTGGCAAAATTCAGACTTTGTACTCT